>JAVJAQ010001631.1:104546-222765 GCA_032362365.1 Zygogramma bicolorata
TGAAAACATTTTGAGAAATTTGCTTGCACAAAATAGTATATTTCATCGATTGAAGAAAATGGACTTTTTTCGTGCCCAGCCGAACACTGGATGTCGTACAAGCACGAAAAAAGCATTTGTGGACGTGTAATGAACGATATTTTTCTTTATATCAACCTGAAAACAACATATTGTTAAGAAACATTCATTTTTGAAGAATAACGAACAACCACATGTATTTTCATTTACCCCGCTGCTAAGAAAATAAAGAAAACAATTTGCAATTTGTAGAGAACTGTCATTAACATATGAAATTATTTTGTAATGTAATTAGGCAGCTCATGACACTAGCGCATCTTCGGTGCGCTAAATGAGCATGTAAATACATTGTTTTCAGATAGAATAGAATAGAAAAATATTTATTGTGAGAATATAGAAATTAACAATCACAAAAGGAGATAGTTCGTGCTACACGTTCTTCCACTACCCCTTGAAGAAGTCAAATTACAATGACAGGTATACAAATTGTATAATTAGGACTGAAAATAAAACTTTCAGTCACAAATTAAAAAATAAGATAATTAAATACACACCCACCTAATATCAGGTGCTTAGTTACATTAAGTCAAATTGCAATATGTCATGTATAAAAATAGTACAAATATTATTGGAGTTGAGATTTCACTCACAAATAAATAAATTAATACACAACCACTTAATATATAGTACTTAGTTACATCACATTCGAAATGACACATATTCATCCGATGAGTTATATTGCATTTTAAAAAGATACTGTTTAAAGACTTCCCCAAAACTTCTAACTGAATGATGTTGTATCATTTTATGAAATGGAGGTTCATTCAGTAGCCTAACTGCGATGTATACAAAGCAACTTTGAAATATGGCAGTTTTGTGAGGGTATATGTCATATGACATTATGTTTCTCAAGTTCAGATTATGAAGCTCTTTTCTTTGAGTCAAATAACTTTAGAGATACTCGGGCTTTCCTTTCAGATATATCTTGAAGAGATAAACCGCAAACAGTAGTTTGTATCTGTATTCAACCTTTAGGAGAAAGTTGTTTCTATATAAATGCGAGATATGCTCAAATTTCCTTACGTTATAAACGAACCTCATACAAGTGTTTTGTACTACCTGAAGTTTGTTTTTGAATTCTTGAGTTAGAAAGCTATAATAAACAGTTAAACAATAATCGATATGGGGTAGAAGTAGTGACTCAATTATTCTGAGTTTCATTTTCTCAGACAGAATGAATTCAAACCTATAAATCGACTTCAGTTTCATATATATCCATGATATTTTTTTCAGAACATGTTCTTGAAAATTTAGTGAGGAGTCAAGTATCAACCCCAAATTTTTCAAGGAATTTTTTTGAATTACAATCTCATTGTTTATATGTAAAGTTGAAAAATTGTAGGTATTGGATTTGTTTTTTGAATACTCATTACCTATGAGTATGAAGCAGCTCTTACTCAGGTTCAATCGCAAGCCGTGACTTACTGACCACTCATATATACTATTCAAATCGCCGTTAGTTATAATGACAAAAAAGAATTCGTGAAGGAACGGTTTTCGTTTCTTCCAAATATTCAGAAAACTATTGCATATCATTCAAAATTTTTGTTTTATTTGAATCAATAGTTTGCATTGCTTCAAAAACCCATTGTTTAGAATTGGTCCAGACTGTAATGACATGATCTTTGGCAGATTATGATTAATGCAAAAAATGATCGGTGATTCGTAATTTCACGTCTGACTCAACCACCTAAGATTGACTTTACTAGTACATCATCTTCGGTCTCTCGAACATTAAAAAAATCGAATATTTGTATTATTAAGTATCTCGAGTATGTAAATGACAATTGTTTAGACATTCGGTGGAGTGTAATAAATCATATGTTACCTAGATATATCTCGTTTTTTTTGTCAGTTTCAAGTAACAATTGAATGTGACAGAAATACGACCAATTTCACGACGAAGATAAAATCGGCTTGGACTAATGTACAACTCATGACCGAGAACCGGTCTCAAGACTTGAAAAATCGTGTTATGACTGCGGCTAATTTTTAGTTTATATTCTACTGTTATAGTCTAGCACTTGAATTCAAGGATTGTTTATTTCCTCATGAGTTGGGGAAACCGTTATTCTTGAAGGTCCCAAAGTCAGCGTCTAGCCGCGAGAACTTGATACGTAAAATGGCGCAAGCTTCCTTAGTTTTTTTGTCGGTTATGCTATACAAAGTGTTTTCCGCTCTCATAGTTCCGTCAAATAGAAATCACGCGTTGGCATTTATTATAAGGTATTATTTCATCTAGTGTGAATGGATCAAGGAAGGATATTTCTGAATTAACCTTATTCATTGATATGACTTGACAGTTCTAGTTCTATTGTTATTCGTTCTGCAATGACGGGGCGAACGCATGCACAAAAGCATAATATACCCTTTCACTTCGATGAATTGGATTCTTTGAAACTGAAGTTGAAGTGAAAATGTTGGTGTATAATATGCTCTTCTGAAAATGTTTATCTTTCATTGTGAAAGTTCACATAGATTTTCTGTTGAAGTACATTTACGAGCGCTGAAAATTGGAAAAAAATTATTTCGCAATACTTGTAAAAACAAAATTAGGAATAAAAAGTTGAAAATCTTGTTCCCACAGCCAAAATTTCACATAACTCTTGAAATGACTTTTTTTAAAAAATGTTCACCAAGGGTATGAAGGAAGTGTTTATGTCCCAAAAGCGACAACCTTACAAAGCCGGGGGACATTGCCCCGGGGGTTGTAAGTCGCCCAAGGGCATATACATCTATTCATACGTCCATACAAATTTAATGCCTACTAATTCGTAATATTCAAATATTCGAGAAAATCCGAAAAAATATAAAAATTATATTTGATTTTAACAACTTCATCATTTTATGAGATTATAAAATCTGCTTGAAGTGTTGAAACGGGGGAATGTTTTCTGTCTTTATTGCCTGAGCGGGCAGTATAGTGTGCCATGAAGTTTGTAACTAAGCGATAAAACAATATTGAACTTGTATGACATAAAATATTTCATCAGAGGAATTTCCGATATTTCTAATGCCAGTCTCCTAAATGCGTAGTTCAGTGGATGTTTTCAGTCACCCTAAAGCTAGTATTTGAATTCACTCACTTCTACTAGGGAGTTTTACTCTTGTTTCGATAGATTTGATCGAAGTAAAAGTTCCGAGGTACATCGATTTATTTTTCCGAAGCGAATTATCCGTTTATTTCGATATAATTTTCTCGCCCCCACCCCTCAGTTAGAATAACTTCCAGGATAACCTCGAGTTCGTTCCGGATATCTTTATGAAAGTATTCTTTTCTGGCGCAAGTATCCACGTCACCGTTTAGTATCGATCAGCCTGAATACATTTTAATTTCCTGAATAATGCATTGAAATTCTATCTGCCGACTTCAATTGTTTGCATGTTTGCACTGTGGTCTTAGTGGGCGTGTTGAATCTCGTTTGTCTGGAAAGTCTTCGGAATTTGTTTGAATTGTGAAGTTGGTAATAAGTTCATCATACATAAATTCATACAGGTATTGGTACTTTTCCAACATCCTCTGAACATATAAAATTATTACACTGTCAGGATCAGAAAATGATGAAAGCTATGAAATAATGAAAAATTTCAAAAAGATATGAATTTGGCCAGGCTTATTTTGTCGAGGAGCACATAAAATCAAGAGTCATAAATGAGAATCGTGTGTTTTCACTTGAAAAAGGAGAGGTACCGATTGGTAGAGTTCTTGCTTCGTAGCCTTCGTAAGTTTCTCACTACTAATTCGCTACCAAGGTCAAGACATATAATCTTCTGCTAAATCATTTTTTTTCTCCGAAGATACTAACCGCGTTATCGAAACACGCTTCGGCCAATATCAATATGGTGTTATGGTATAAAAGGGTTTCAGTCATCCTTGTGACATATAATTGAGATTTATCAGATATGTAAATGAACATATTTCAACCTCTACGTAGATAAGTGACATTTACAAAGAATGATAATAATAGCATTTATTCAGAGCTTCATGAAATTCGTCTATTTGCAATGCCTTCTTGAAACACAAAAATGTTTGGAAGTGTCCTTGCAAATATTTATTTCCTGTCAATTCTATACTTCGAATGAAAGTATACAAACCTCGGTGATATTTGTTTTTTTTCTTGAATCAACGAATGTTGAAAAGAAAAGAAAATGAAGACAAGTTTTTCCTGTTTGCAAACTATATTAGTTCAAGAACGGAGATTTAATAGGATGTAGTATACCACGTTTCTTTGTTACATTCGCCGCGTCAACGTCAGAAATGGAATTGCGATAGGAATAGAACACAAATAAACGGAAAACGGATGGTGTAACCGAGACTGGAATACGGCCAAAACGGCAACCGTGAATTATACAGAATCGACTGTCGGTAAAGTTTACGCTTATGCGGTTGGATTTCCATTCGCTCTGCAATGAATAGGCGTACCTAATTTCCCGAATGCTCTGGGGAAATGAGCAGAAGCGTTTTATCCGACGTTCATGGAGAGAGTGAAATTTCATCGAACTGTAATGAAATATTTAGCACTAGTGCATATATATCTAATCTCTAATTGTGAAACTGATCAGGTTTAACTACTGGGCATTACATTAGATAATAGACTCAACTGGTCTGCACATATTTCCCAACTGAAGAGAAAACTCTTGGGTTCTCTGTTTGCTCTTCGCCAATTGAAGCACTTTACTAATGCAAATATATTGAAAATGTCATATTTTTCACTGTTTCACTCCCATATTAGTTATGGTGTACAATTTTGGGGAAATTTATGCTATTCCATCCAAATATTTCGGATGCAAAAGAAGGCAGTGAGAGTACTGGCTAATATTGGATACAGGGATCACTGTCAAGAAACTTTCAAAAAACTCAGAATTATGCCATTGCCAACTTTATTCCTTTATTATGTTTTGATTGAAATACATAAGAAGAAATCATCTTTGACGAAACAATGTCATATTCACGAACATAACACACGAATCTCTCACCATATTAGAATACATCGATTTCGTCTTCACTTATCGCAAAAAAATTCTTTAGATTATTCTCTGTATAATATCTTGCCTCAAGATTTCAAAGAGCTCAGTATGAATACTTTCAAGAGGAAATTAAAAAATTATTTGTTGAGGCACTGCTTCTATTCTGTCGATGACTTCAGAACACATTTTTGTGGTAACACTCATGTCACTACTTCTCTTTGATTTTCAAAGTGTTTGTATATGTATTGTATATGTATACGCGACTCATGTTATTTACTTGTTAGTTTTGTCACTTTTTTTACATTTTCCTACATTTTTATGTGATTTTCAGACGTAAGCCAAACATGACTTGCTACAAACATATTGTATTATGTAACGTAGTCAAATAAAATATTCTATTCTATATCGCTATTCAATAGTTGATTGTTTTCGTTCACGATTATTGCATAAAATATTCAGAATGCATGGGTAACATTTGACTCCACGTATTGTATGGGCTTGATTTTCTTCCTATCGATGTCAAAAATACTGGAACTACTAAAATACCCAGAGAAACTTTGAAACAATTCTTGATGAACAAACATAAAATAAATAAAAAATTACGACATCCATTAATCACTAGTGGAAAATGAAATCATTATTCAATAAATAACGTAATTCTTTAGGAAACACATGCATTATGAATATTTTTTATATTTTAATCAAATTTTTCGATATTACCTATTGATATTTCTTAGGTATTCGAATAGACTTATAAATTTTGATGAAGTGTAAAGATTTTCTGTCCAATATTGCTTCTAAAATATTTAGTTCATACAGTAGTCGTGGACACAGTATAGTATTTTACTTGCGTATAATGTCTATTATTCTCCTAGTGATTGATGCCGTTAACTTCACCTCATCAATAATAGCCATCATTATACGCTTGTTGAATAATATATTATTACCAGAACTTATAGGAAAATTACTCTGAAAAATAATTTATACAGCTCATACAAAAACAACTCTTTGCACTCACTGCATAAGTGAGTGTTAACTTTCTTATCATCAGGCAGCGTGAAATGATAAATAGTAATTGAGTGCATAATCTTCGAATTTCTGGAGAATCGATGGATTTCAAATTGTTCAAATTTTCAAATATACCTTGAATTCGTACGTCTACCAGCAATGTCATTCGGCAGTCAGTCATACCAAAAACCAACCACTGGTGTTTCTCGTCTAGTAGTTTATTGGTTTATTGTTGGTGGTCATGCGTAGTCGCAACAAAAATAGTTTAGTGGTCATGAAATTTTGTAGAGGTGGGGACCACAGGAGTAGCGGCAACTGACGTTTCTTGTTCGTGTATACGTGAATATCCTTTGATTGTACCGTCTGTCATCGGAAATATCTTATTATGATATCTTTCTTTAGTTGCGGGATGCCCAAAGGCCTATTAAATGAATAGAATTTGAAATCTTAATATATATAAATCTCGTGTCACAATGTTTGACCTCAATGGACTCCTAAACCACTTAACCGATCATAATAAAATTCGCACACCATGTGCAGTTCGATCCAACTTGAGAGATAGGATAGTTTAAATCTCAAATTATAGTCGCAATTTTAATTTATTGCTAATTATTTTTCTGTTATTATTTGACAGTCACAATTATCTGTTAACTCCAAATGATTCTAACAGATGTCGATACCTTTCGACTGGGTTGAGTAAGTAATCAATAGATGGCGCTGCTGAGCCCATCAGTTGGCAGAACAAATTGAATCAAGAAATCCAGCTCAAAGAATCAGGACAGCAGAAGGTCATGCACAACCACAAATGGTTTAGATTTGGAAAATCCATGTTTTTCTCATGGGCAACTATATGTTGCGTGTTCACGTGTTGGGAAACCGTCGAATCTATTTGTGTTAGCTAAAGACAGGTTAACCAAAAACATTGTGCACCGATTGGTGTTAAATTAAATTGAAATTGATAGTATTTATAATTCAAAAAAATAGATATTAATGTTTAAAAGTTCAAGACTGTCTGCCTTGCCTGCCTCATTCATGAGTTTAAGCGTCACATGTTATTTACTGTATTATACTGTAATATACTTATATTTGTTATAAAATTAAATGGAAATAATAAATCTGATAAATTTTTATTTTGTACCTATTGATTTCTGCTTAATATCAAGTGTAAGAACTTTTAATTAATTGTGTTCAACGTACTTCCCCTTCAAATCTCAATCCAGTGAATTTGTATACCAACATCAACATTTTCGTCTTTGTTCGTAAATAATTTCATTGTACTAAAGGGTTATAATAGTAGAAAGTCAAATAAGGAGATCACCATATTTTTTTACAAATACCATCTATGTGAAAAAGCATAGTGGACTCCGTGACTGATGTTCTCTTATTGTTCCTCTTAGATTGTTTACTATAATGTAATATAACAAAAACTTTAGCCACAGCAACGCGTGGCCGGGTCAGCTAGTAGACATATATGTTCAAATTGACCAAGTGATTCGTCGCATTTGATAAGACCCAGATATCGCAAAGTAGTCATCAAAACGGGAAAATTAATACACACTTTCCTTCTGAAAATGCCAAGTGAGCGAAACGCGCGTCGAGCGCGAGTGATTTCAGTTTAATGGTTGGGTAATCTTTATGAAACGTTCAGTTTCACACCTAAGGTTCCAAACCTACCTATCATAAACAATAACTAGGGAATATTTATCTTCAATTATAGTGGATATTTTATTAGAAAGAAAAACAACTGCTCCTGAGGTATGGCGTGGGGAGTTAGTGACGATGAAGCCTACTTGCCGAAAGACTTTGATCAAAGTCGGTGGCGTTTGGTATAAAAATACCTGAATAGCATCAACTAACTATGAAGAAACAACATCGAAGGAAACGAAAACTGTGTATGCACAAATTCTACCAAGTTCAGTAATTCTCATTTGTTGTATGAAATAATCAACTATATTAAAACTCAAAATATCATTTCTGAACGAAGTTGGTTATGAAAAGGTAACTTTTCTTGACCGAATCGAGTCATTCTGTGCACCCTCCCCAAACTAAGTCTGCCAGAGAACGAAGCTTATATTGACCTTCTTTGAAGGGTTGAAACATTGATTTTCGAATAATTTGTTGAGATTGAATGTTTTGAAATGATCCTACTAAATACCAGGCCTGCTTGAATTATCCTTGCAAATGTTTTCTTGATCAAGAATATTTGAAAAAACTGTAATAATTTTTAAAATATTCGTGACCTCGAAAATATTTTCGGAAATCATTGGAGCACTAGACCATCAAGTGTAGGGTTGCCACCCGTACTTTATAATAAAGTATTGTACGTTATTTCACGTAATTGTACTCTATACTTTATGATAAAAAGAAAGTACACGAGAATACTTATTTTGCATGAAATTGATTTCTTTGGGATTCTGAAAGTCTTTAAATGTCTAGAAGGCAAGTGCATAACAGTTTTAGGTATTTATTGGGATTATGGTTGAACTTAGAGATGGATTAACACAAAAAAACAAGATCTCTTTTTGCCTATGAAACAGAAAAAATTATGCTGTTATCTTTAAGGTCACCGGAACTAACTGGAAAAATTCACAGGAATTTTTGTTTATCGACAAAGCCTTGGGGTACCAAATAAATGGTTTGATTTTTTTAACACAAGAAAACATCTTTGACCACCTACAAATTGAGCCACAAGTGAAGAACGCATAGACTTGTTCCCTAGTTTCGGATCTTCAGTTACTGGACTATATTGAAAATTTAAATCTGGAGAAACTGAATGTAAATATATGGATGATCTTTATGGAGAAATTGCTTTACTAAACCAACTTTATAGACAGATATGTACGTCCAAGGATTTTACAGAACTATCAACTGCACAAAAATGACAGCAAGTATTCAATAACAGTGATGATAATTTTCAAAACTTTTATGAAGTATTTTCATTTCCTGTTCCCGCCACATTGGCATTCACGAAAAGGTTTTTTTGTTATGAATAGCAAAGGCCGAGACGAAAGAAACAAAGCGTCTCTAAATTTGATAAAAAATAATTACTCATTTACTTTAATTTAAATATAGATTGAAAAGATGCTGTGCGAATGTTTAGTCTTTATTAATTTGATACAAACTACAAAAAGCAATGAAAAATATGTTTTCAAATTAATACAGTATTCAATGTACTTCAATTGCAAAAAAGGTGGTACCTAATCCTAGTAAAGTGTTCAAACTGATATATGAAATTTCAACGAACTCTCATGGCATTATAACAGTTTTGTGTAGAGATTCATGCATTTAAATCACCTTCACATCCAATGTCGAAATCCGTTGTGGATTTTCGAAGGTTTAAGGTCAAAAACCCATCAGCTTGCGGGTCTTTCGCCGAGTTGAATTGTAACACAGATTTTCGTGATCTCCCCTTATACCGCATTCGATCTAGAGATGCATTGATCTCAATTACGTTGTTGAATTTGATTCAGTTCATCTTTATCAGACGAGAAAGGACCAAACCACGAATCGCTATCGATCATTTAATGAATCATTCAATGTGAACCGCTAGCAAACTGAGATAAATGTTTAATTTCTGCTGTGTGTGTTGGTCGAGCTTTCCGCCGTCCGATTCTCGTATATCCACATCCACCAGTTTGTGTGGCACAATGCGACGAGAGCTTCGACCTTTGACATTACGAGAAGCAGTGGCGTAACATCAAGATGCCATGAAACCCTGGTGTGTTTACTTATACCTGTGAAAAATTTGGATTAAAGTGGCGAAATCTGGATTGCTTGATTTTTGGTGGATAATTGAGCATTTGGATGTTTCGGTACAATACGTACAGATGTCGCCCACACGATCTTGTCAGTTGTCTGAATGAAACCAAATGAAAATGCGCAGTCGGGTTTTTATATTTTCATTTGATTGGCTAGTGAGAAGGGATCGCAACATGAATGATAATGGGCAATAACCCTAATACGAGTAGGAAACCAGTGAAAACGTTCCAATGTTTGAAAGCAACGAAATCATTGAATAAACACGATGAAAACATCGGATATTTCAAAATTTCAAAGTGACATGACAATGTGACAATTTGGAAAATGGGAACATAACGACCCCTACAGAAAAAATAAGGGAAACCTACAGAAACGTCGATTGTTTTTTCGCCACGTAAATCTAAATAAAATCTTATCAGTGGAATCACCAGGGTTTCCAGGCATCTTACGTGACACCGTTCATTTGTTCAGGCTGGGCAGGATTATTAGACTATTTTTTGAAAAATTGGGAATTCAAGATGAGCGATAAGCCCTTCGCTGAAAAGTTTCAAAAAATGTCAAAGTATTGTTACGAAATGTCCCAGCAGATATATATATACAGACGACACTTCATCGACAGTTATTCAGTGAGACAGTTATTCAATAGTTATTGGGACAGTTAGTAAGAGTCAGTCAAAGAGAGAGTTTTATTCGCAGAGAGAGAGAGAGAGTTCAGCAGAGTTAGTCAGAGCCGAGTGGAGCGAGTTCAGCAGATGGTAAATCAGAGTTTTTAGCTTAGTGGAACTTAGTGGAGAGAGCTTTGTTATTACCTCGGTTATTACTAAGTGAAGAAGTTGAAGTGTAAGATCATTATAACAGAGTTTATCAGAGTGTTTAGTACAGAGCGATAGTTAGCGGAGCAATTAAGTGATTGTATTGTATTGTGATAAAGAGTGTAAAAGAGTTGTAATAGAAGAAGAGTTGTAATAAAAGAAGTGTTGTTTGGAATTTAAATCAACGAACCCAAGGATATATCATAACAATATTGTCATAGTGGTGCTTATTAGTTGAAGTCTTGGTCAAATTGGCGCTGCGATATTTTGGAATATAAGTAAATTTATTACTAATGTTCATCAAGCACAATTCTCATAAAAAACAAAAACATGTAAAAGTCGCTCACAAAATTTTACGGTTTGGAATTTTCGAAAAATATCAACCTTCCTAACCTTCATTAGCAGTAGTTGTCAAAGTGGTGCCTTAGTTGAAGTTTTCTTGAATGTGCCGCTGCCATCTTAATTTGAAATCCCAATAACGAGACATGATGAGGTGAGACGAGAGAAAGGAACTTTGCATTCGTCGTATCCGTATCCATTTTTTGTTTTTTATGAAGTGAAAACGATGAAAGAGAGATGTTAAGATCGAAGATGCCCTGAAACGGAACATTTTCGGTGCCATCGATTGAGTTATACAGGGTGACCTTCTGGGAACTGCGTCGGGAAAATTTCGAAAATCCGGCAGTATCAGGATGATGTTGGACACATTTCAGCCAGAATTGTTTCGAAGTTCTGAACACCTCCGAATATTTCACATTCAATATATGAAATGGCATTTTCGAGGCATTATTTATTCGAATGAAATCCTTTTATCTTATGATTTTTTCATTTTTTATGTATGAACGTATGTATGAAACGATCTGAATTGAAGAATGAGTTGTTCAAAATTATCAATTTTTCATGCAGGGTGCCACAAAAACTGTCCATAAGTCATTTTTTCGAATGGATATCAATTTTTTATTGTAACACAAAAATAATGATTACTTCTCAGTTACATTCCCTAAATCTACAATGCATAGTTTTGTAAAAACGTTTTTTTTACTCTTCATTCGACTGCTAAAGAAGTTTGTTTCAGTATAGGTAACTTGGCTAAGTAAAAAATCATGTGAGCTTTGGTATGTTCAATTTTATGATTATTCAGACCTATCAAAATACCTTCGCATTCCGAAGTTTAAGGACTGATTCCTCAAGAGCAGCACCTCATGAACGTTTGCCATTGAGGTGTCTTTACAATTTTCCTATTGATACTTTCAGCAATATCTATTAACGCAGTTTCCGGAGAGTCACCTTGTATAAAGAGTATGACAATGGAAGTACGTAAACCGGGTGACACACACTTAGGGTAAACCCTCCTTTGTTTCTTTATGTGTTCAGCTATTTGTGCGGAATTCGAAATATTGAATATGCTGACTAGACAATTTTTGGCGTTATTGGAGATTTTTTACAACTTCCGGTTTTACCGGAAATATCATCAACATTTTATTTTCAAATGGAACGCTCTGCATGTTATCGTATTTTCGAAATCTACATAATTGTCTGAAAGCTCATAGTTGATATTTGAATAAGGGATTGGGACACATGGGTTCTGTCATGTGGCCTGCAAGAACATCCGAATCAACTCCCACAGACATCTTCTATGTCCTCGCGGGTTGTCAGGGAAGTTTTTATGAAACAAAAAACAACTTTTCGCGATTCGATAACGTGAGGCGTAAAAATTATGATCTCGGAATCCAAGCAAGTCGAAGAATCTTTATGAATAGCGTTGGACTGCATTGTTGATAGCTCAAATAAAAAAGTTGAAAAACAAAATTTGTGCGATCTTGATTGCTACAAATTTCAACAATTAACTGAAAAATGAGGACAAGAAAAAATACATTTTTGAGCAAAGATTTATACCTAGAAATATTATTTGTATAGTGATTTTAATATAAATATATTCATATGTCGCGAAAAATAACGAGTGGCAGCAAAACAATTTTCATTTACGACTGTTACATAATGTGAATTTTTTATTTTTGCTTTCTGCAGTATAATGCCACATATTATTCCCTCAGGGTTAGGGAATAATGGCGAGGAATAAATAGCAATAGTCTTTATTCCCTCTTTGTAATTCTATCAGAAAATTTCTCGAGTTGGGTATTAACCATGGAAATGATATAACCAAACTCCAAACTGACAGTGTCAAACGTGTATATAGTGTTTGTGTGTTTGTATTGAGATGGATGAAACTAAAGAATCATTCATTTATGATAAATGAATTAGTCGTGAATAAAGTAGAATATACTTACTCGCAATAATGACTAATATTCTTTCGGAATATTACTCCCTCGCCACTAACACGGCTCGGTTCGTAAAAATTCCTCTAGAATAATAGCTATCAATGATGACTCGGGACTCTACTATTCTAACTATTTTATTATACATTGGCTTACTTTAATGTCTACCCCCTCTTTTATTTTTGAACGGGTCAACTCAATAAAATGAAACGTTTGATCATGAAATTTGTGCATGAATACTATATTTTGGAGTAAAATTGACCAATGAAACTTTCGAGATGGCGACTGTGCGCCAACTGGGAAGAAATGAAATGGAAAGGGGGGGCCTTGTAACACACCCTTTTGAAGCTCCTGACGAATACTGCACAACCATTGAATATAAAGTCAATTTCTTTACCTTCTACAAAATGGCGGAACATTCAATAATTATTGTCCGAATACATCGACCATAATTTGAGGATGTAAGCTGACTTCAGTTGAGGACATGCTCGAAATTGTTGCTTTGAACTTCTTGACATACGAACAGCCTATCCGATATTTCACGCAGAATATCTTTCGAATACTGGAATGTTGATATTTGTACAAATATTATTTTCTTTCGTATAACCAATATTTTAGCAGGTTCAGTTCCGTACACCTTTTGCTTCTAATAGCCCCATAAAAAAGTCTAAAGGTGTCAAATCTGGCGAGCGGGCTGGCCATTCCGTAATACCTCGACGGCCAATACAACCACGAGGCTTAGTCTGTTGTTTTTCTTGATCGTGTATTTCATACCACTCAATTTCCAATAACTACTCTACATTTGCGTTATTTTTGTGGGGTAATGATTTTTGGGATGGATTTTTCAAACATTTTGTATGGAAATTAAAAATACAGTTATATTTTATTCATTATATAAATAATCATTTGACTCAACCGTGACCTCGATAAAAAAATGATTGAAAAATTAGAAAATAGTGGAATATACAGGACTTTAGTCATAATGTATTTCTGCCTAATGCATAATCGAACTTGAGACACCTATGAAAACATTTCCATTCTCCATCGTCGGAGAGGTTTTGACACCTAATTTCAAAATTCAGGAGAACAGTTCACGGGAAGTATTCCGTGAATAACTATGTACACTGTTATCTACAGCATTAATGGAATTCTATGTGTTCTTTTATTATATTCTTCAACTTTTCTTGTGTTATAAATAATTAATTTTTGTCCGCGACTTCGTCCTCGTAGAAGTCGAACCAAACCTTTTAGTAAGCGCACGCCGATAAAGCATCACAGCTCGCTCAGTTTTCTCCGACTTGGTTTATATATACTGTCATTTTTCACTGAATTTTTTGTTCAACCATAATAAAATATGGAGTATAGCCTATAGCACTCTTGAATAGGGTGAGGTTTATGTTAGTGAAAGAATTTTCATGATCGAATCTGTATTTCCGAAGATCACGCCCTATAAACGTTAGAAAATGCACCTCTTCATAAGAATAGCAGTAACACGGACGGCACAAGAGTTCTCAGCATATCATGTGAATCGATTCACCCATGACAAGTTCAGCATATTGGCTATCAATACCGAGTTCACATGAATGGACAGTCACACTTGTGAAATTCGAGCAATACGAAACTTGACGGCCCTATCAATATTTGGGGTTGAGTGAACCTAGGCAATGTATTCTCCATTCAGGAACGTCATAACGGCGAATTCTGCGGAGTTCAAAGAGAAACGGTCGTCAGCTACGAAGAATTACTGGATTATTGTTTCAATTTTTTCATATCCTTCGAAGATTACACAATTATTTTTCTTCTTATTTTTCTGCTCATTCTAATTTTTTTTTCTGGCAGTTGGAATAGCTTTTCTCTAAACGGTTAGACGGTTCTGACAATACTAGGAGTACTAAAGTCACCCCCTCATTGCGTGAAACAAGTGGCGAAGTGAAAACAGCTTGAAGTGCTTGTTTATTTCGAAACAATATCCAATGAATTGGTTTCCTTTAGCCGTATAATTGTTTTCAATTCCATTTCCTTTCGAGAGGGAAAATTGCTTTTCTTTCTTCCTACCGCAGTTTATGTTGATTGAATTCGAAAGACTGTTGAATATAGGAAAGAATGGATGCAATTATGGTTTGACGAATGTTCGGAACGAAACGGAAAATCCTGCTATTTCATTTGTCTTTATAGTTTAGCTAACTAAGTAAATCAAGTATCAACATTCTCCCTCACTCTATAAAACCAATTTTCTAGATCCAGTCGGCATAGTTTTGTAACGGGTCGGCGATATTGTCCAGTAGATGTTTTAACATCGAGAACTCGAATTCTTCCGTCTGGTCCAGGATACAATCGGATTATTCTTCCTAACTTTCACATATATCTTGGAGAATGGTCGTCGACCATTATGACAACATCATCAACTTTAATGGGATTTTGATCTTTCGTCCATTTGCTTCTTTTCGTTAGCGTAGGTAAATAGTCTCTCACCCATCGCTTCCAGAAATAGTCCAACAACATTTGTGTTTTTTTTTCCATTCTCGGCGTAGACAATTATTATCTGGACTGAGGTGAACCAAGGATCCGTCTTCTCTGCCACTCGATGATCCGAGTAGAAAATGGTTTGGCGTGAGTGCCTCAATATCCACTGGATCACTCGATACCCGTGTTAGAGGTCGGGAATTCACCAGGTACTCAGCTTCAGCATAAAAGGTCTGTAGGGTTTCTTCTTTCGAAGACTGGTCATGTAGATTTTTTCCAATTATTCGTTTCACGGATCCAATTAATCTCTTCCATGTTCCACCCATATGGGGGGCACCAGGAGGAATGATTTTGAAGTCTATTCCTTTTGAGCACAAAGATTTTTGAATTTCTGACTGATCAATTTCCTGGGCAGCTTTTTTCATCTCTTTCGAAGCTGCTACCATATTCGTACCATTATCACAATATATTGACTTTGGTTGTCCTCTCCTAGATATAATTCTCGTAATTTCCATGATAGCCGATTGGCTGTTCAGTGTGTGTGCTATTTCAAGGTGTATGGCTCTCACAGAAATACAAGTGAATATTACCCCCCAACGTTTTTCTGATCTTCGTCCAATCTTGACGTGAATGGGACCAAAATAATCCATTCCTACGTTGGTAAAAGGTTTTATGTTCCGATTCAATCTCACTTTTGGAATTTGTCCCATCAAAGGTGGCACTGGTTTGGCTCTTTCGTTCTTACATTTTTGACAATGTGAAAATGCAGATTTCACAGCGTTTCGACCATTTATCACCCAATACTTTTGCCTCACTTAATTCAACACCAACTCGACTCCCCTATGGCTGCACTTCTCGTGGTAATGCCTCATCAATAATTTTGTATAATTGTTTTTCGGATCCAAAATTATTGGTTTCTTTGTATCACCATGTAAACTATCAGATAGGTTCGCCCGTCCTCCAATGATCAAAATTCCATCTCTTAGTTCTGGACAAAGATTTCGAATCCTGCTCTGAGTATTTATGAATTTCCCATTTTTGATTTTCTTGAAATCCTCTGTGAAACTTTCATACTGTGATTTTTTCATCCATATTTTCTCTGCTTTTTCAATTTCTTCCACAGTGAGCTCTTTCTGGAATTGTTCATGGTGATTTCTCAATTTCTTCACAAACCTCAAACACCACCCTGTAGTTCTAATAAGTTTCAACCATGACGAAAATTTGTTAATGTCAGGTAGACAGCTGAAGGATTCTGAATTGATAAAACAAAGTAGGTGAGACTCCCTTTTCATTTCATCATTACAACGGATACAATTTTCTGTAGACTCTAAATCATTGTTTTCCATGGGCCAGTCCTGAAGAGGTTGTCGCAAAAATGTCGGACCATGAAACCATTCATCTGAGATTATTTTTTTACGGAGTCGTGGTCTTGTTGCTTCATCAGCAGGGTTGAGGTCAGTAGGTACCCACCTCCAATCCGCAACATTCGTTCTTTCCTGAATCTCCCCCACTCTATGCGCTACAAATTGCTTGAATTTTCTTCCATCATTTCTAATCCAAGACAGAACACATTTGGAATCGGACCAGAAGAACAGTTGTTGAATAGGTATTTTCAATTCAGACTTGATAGTTTGAGCTAATCTACTTGCCATCACAGCTGCCTGTAGTTCCAGTTTTGGTATGGACAAAGGTTTCAGGGGCGAAACTCGAGTCTTTGATGCAACCAGGGAAATATCAACCTGTCTGTCTTCCCCTCCTAACACTCTGAGATAGGATACTGCTGCGAATGCTATTTCACTACTATCGCAAAATGAGTGGAGTTTAATTTTGGTTGCTCTTGGAATCATTGAACCATAGCATCTAGGTATTCGAATCTTTGTGATTTTAGGCAAGTCTTCTAGAATTCTTCTCCAAATTTCGATCAATCTGTCTGGTAATTTTTCATCCCAATGAATAGCCGATCTCCAAACATCCTGCATTAAAATCTTTCCTCGACCTGTGAAACTAGCAATCAACCCCAAAGGATCATATAGGGACATCACGGATTTCAATACCTTTCTTTTGGTTGGATTCATATCGGTAAAGTTTTCCTTCATGTTGAGTTTGAAGACGAATGTGTCGTTTTCCGTATCCCACCATAACCCAACTACTCTGTGCAAGGAAGAACCGTCATCTATATGCTTGGATGCAAATAAATCTCCTGCAAACTTTTCTTGGATGAGGGGTGAATTTGTCATCCAGTTAACATCAAAACCGGCCAGTTTCTGTATTTTGAAAACTTCAGTAACTGTTTTCATTGCTTCGTCTTCGGTATCCTTGGAGTCTAAATAATCGTCCACATAGAATTTTTTTATGATTGCGTCTCTGATTTCAGGTTCTGATGCATACTTTTCAGCATTGAGATTCTTCACGTATTGGGCACAAACTGGAGAATAAGTGGATCCGAAAGTCATAACAATCATTTCATAAACGTCAGGAGGTCTCTGGTACTCCAAATTTCGCCAAAGAAAACGCTGAGAACTTCGATCTTCCTCTCGAATGCGGACTTGGTGAAACATTTCCTTGACATCTCCGCAAAATCCAAACTTCCGCTGTCTAAATTTCCAAAGTATAGCTACCAGAGATTGCAGAAGATCCGGGCCGGCTAAGAGCACATCATTCAAACTTATTCCGTGCCATTTGGATGCGGCGTCAAAGACTATTCGAATTTTCTTCTTATTTATATTTTCGACGGCAAAGTGTGGAAGATACCAAGAACAAGGCCCCTCGATGGCGGCTTCTTCTGGACTCAGTCTCCTGATATATCCTTTAGTCTCGTATCCCTGAAGTTTTTCACAATATTCCTGGCCAAAATTTTTGTTCTGTAGACATTTACGCTCGACACATTTCAAACGTTGCATTGCTCGGAACTTACTTTCAGGTAGATTAATGTCTTCACTTTTCCAAAGTAAACCTGTTTCGTATCTGTCTCCGGTTTGTTTCCTGGTTTCATTCAAAATTTTCAAGGCCCTTGTGATTTCATAACTATGACAACTTGGTGTTGCTAATACTCCGAACTGTTCCGTAGAAAAAGATTGCCTGATAATTTCCTGCAGATCTTCCTCGGAATTTTCAGTCTCACATATATGCAAGGTGTGTGCTTTGAGGGTAAATCCACTGTTCATTTTTGCTTGACTAGGACCATGAATCGCCCATCCCAATTTGCATCTACTCGCTATTGGTAAATTTTCGGGCCCACATCGTATCTGACGAGCAATTATCAGATCTATATTATCTTGACCGATCAAAACTACAGGTTTTTCATTGTTGATGTCTCTGATAGGAATATTTTTCAGGTGTTGGTAATTTCGCCATTCTGCCATCTTGATATTTTGCAATGGCAGTGATAGATTTTGAACAGTTCTGACTCCTATCATCGTGAAACATTTTTGTCCTCCAGGTCTTGAAATCGGCACATTCATTTTGAAGGAATTTTTCTGAACCGAAATTTCTTCATTTGTCCACTGCAGGCCCAATGATTCCTTAGATCCAGAGAGTCCCAACTGATTTGCAACTCTCTCGTCGATCAATGTTACGGTGGATGCTTCATCACATAACGCAAGTACTTCCAGTCGTTCCTTTGGGCCGTGCAAATTTATTGGAATAACTCTCAGTTGGACTCTCTTCGATTCGTTCTGCGTCGTATAAACCACATTTCTTTCAGGTTCAGTTTCATAATTTTCTGCGGAAACTGTAGTTTTATGGAGCAATTGATGATGGAAGAATCTGCACCCGTTTACTCTACAATGCTTTCTCTTTCGACATTTGATTTTCTGGTGGTTTTTTCTCAAACACGAGAAACAAAGTTTTTTCTCCGTGACGGTCTGCCATCGCTTATCAACATCGTCTTCTTTCATCTTTGGGCAATCGTTTTCATGAACATTTTCTTCACAATAGCCACACCTTTCCACCCGTTTCTCATTCGTATTGAGGATTCTTTCGGATCTTTTAGGAAATACTGATTTTTGTCCGAATTCATCTGCAGAGGGGGTGTAAGGAGTGCTTACGAAACATGCAGCCTTAGCACACTCTCCCAACCATTTGGAAAAATCTTCCAAATCAAGTTCTAGGCCATTCATAGAGACAATTTTCTCACCCCACTTTAACCTCAAATGATCTGGCAGCTTGTTCACCAGATCTCTCATCAGATGTGGGTTCTCAAGATGCCCCGATGATTTGAGGGTCTTCATGATGGAAACCATATTATTAACTTCGCTGGAGAACTGGATAAGTTTTTCAAAATTGGAGTCTTTCAAAAAGGGTAAGCCTCTGATTTTGTGAATCATTCCATCAATGATGTATTCTGGTCTACCGAATCGTGTTTCTAATGTCTGCATAACTAAATCAACATTGTCCGCCATCAACATCATACCAGAAACTGTAGACTTAGCAGCACTTTTCAAACACCGTTGAAGCTTTATCATAATTTCTTCGTTGGAGAAGTCACATAATTTGCAAATATTTCTGAATTGTCTATAAAACAAAGGCCACTCTTGGGGATTTCCATCAAAGTAGGGAAAATCTTTTTCCATGGCATTCCGTGCTAAATGTTTATCCTGCCTTGGAGACGATACACTTTTGATTGCATCTGCGATTGTTTCGCACAAAACTTTAATGTCATTTTTTTGTACAACTTCATCTTTGGATTCGAAAATTTCTTCCTCTACCAGTCCGGGGTCTTCCTGTATGCTATTGACCCATTCTGCAACTGACTTTTTTCTTTCGTAAATAATATCTTGATTTACCGCTTGCGAAAATAGGTTCATTTCTTCTGATACACTGTCCAACTTGTTCTGCGACTCTGCAATTTGAAGTTCTTGCTCTAGATTCAACAATTTCAGACTGTTTTCTATTTCTTTCTGTTCAAACTCGTACTGAAGTTGTCTCTGTCTCTTTTCTAGTGCTTGTTTCTTCCTCCAGTTTCCAGAGCTGAACGTTTCTTCTCTACATTAAGTAGAGCTTGATTTTCTTGTACGCTCCGAACGAATCGAGGGGACTGGATTGGGTAATGTCGTAGTAGGATTTCTGTTACCGCCAAAATTGTCTGGCCAAGTAAAATCTGCAGAAAGACTTCCATTAACGCCTGCGCCTGCCCGCTTTGCCCTTTCATTTCCATCCTTCTCCATAACGTGTACTAGTCGGGGTCACCAATGTTTTAACTTTCTCTCAAATAAATATATATTTTTCTTCGACAAGACTTTTTATTGTCAATACTTTTTCTTTTCAAACTGACATATATCTTTTTTCTGTAGTAAAGTAACTAACAAATCAATATAGTAAGGGAACTGAATCAAACTAAGTAAATCAAGTATCAACAATTCCGATTCCGATCAAAATTATTTTTCGATTATATTGAGTACCAGATATATGACCAAATGAAATATTTTCAAACTGGTATCACTTGATTGTGTATATTTTTGATATATTATACATATTCAAGAGCAGAATAAACAGTAATATTAAAGAGTGTGTCTCGCTAAGGCTCCTGTCCCAGTTCCTTTCGCTTTAATGAGAAACTTTTTTTTTTTAATATATGTCACATATAGCTCATTTCATATATTAACGGTTACTTGTTACTCTCAACAGTCCTCGATTCAATAAATTTGAAGGGTCCTAATTAGCATTTGAAACTCATTTTTAATAAAGATAATTTTCACATCCAGATGAGTTTTGTTTGGTTATTTTCACGAGCGTTTGGAACAGTGTTCACCATTTTATTTGCCAACGTTTCGGCGATTGATTTTCGCCTTCCTCAGGGCTACAAAGATAGAAAAAGTTGTACATATATGCATGCATAAAGTATTATCAGACAAACAGAACTCATTTTTAATGTGAGAAGGCATTCGTTGAATTAAACAACTAAAGTAGTGATGATAAATGGACGATAATCCCCCGCATTATAAACTTGTTTCATAATCATGAAAATCAGTAACGCGCTATAAAATAGCTCCCTAAAGCGGGATAAATTTTATGGAAAAGGATCATGTGATACGTTTCGTTTACTTCAGTATGAAAATAATTGATGCAAGATACATGAGTATCTGCATATTCTCATCAATTTCCGAAACTCTTTAAACAACAAAAAAATACTACATTAACCAATTATATGTAGGTAGAAATTAAATATCATCTGCTTTTTTCGGTATCGGTGATTTTCTGCTTCAACGACTTGTTATACAGGCTCATTCAGTGAGGGATTACACGAGATCATTCTTGAAGGAAATACATTTTTTTTCTCCCTGCTGAAATCTTTCCTTGGAAAACGATGAACTTTCCAAGATAATAGAAGAATATTGAAACGCGTTATTTTTTTGTCAAATTAATTGCTAGGCAAAGGACACTTTGTCTCATTACAAATGATATATTCTGAAATACAATTGATCATTCTGAAATTAGTGAAACTCTGAGACAGTGCCAAGAAACAAGAACTCGATTATGTAATGATTTTTTAAATAGACTTGATTATTCTGAAATACAATTGATGCTTTCTGAAAATCAAATCACTATCCCGATACATAATTAACACTTTCTGAATACTTCTGAAAAAGGAACAATATAATAAATCTCTATCATAAACATCGGATGTCTACTACTGATGATTCCTGCTCGTTATTGTCTGTCCCTGAACTATCTTATGAACTGAACGACTTCTTCAGTGGCAGCTGTTTGCTTTCCTAGGAATTGGAGAGTTCCAAGAAATCTATCTGTATATACAGATTCTATTCTAACATTTGAGACTTTTTGAAGAAGCTTAAATAAATATACTGTCTCAATCTTTTTATATTCACCAAGGTATTCCATACCTTCCTATGCTTCCTTCAGTGAATCATTTGAATTCAATAACTATGCTCTGGTGCAGGAATTGTAAAACCAGTGGCTGCGATTAAACATAAATTTACTAAACACATAGCCATAACTTTCACATCAAGTATGACTTCCGAAGTAGACTGCACTAACATTCTCAAGTCTGGTTTACTTACGAATACTGCATAATTTAACGGATAATGCTTATTAGAATAAACAAATGATTACTCTCACTATTATCTGAATAGTCTTTATAATGATTATCATTCAAACCAATAAACAATTACCTACCTGTCTTGTGAAACTGGGCGAAAGTCATGGAATGGTATGAAAACACTTCGATATCATAGCACCATGTTCTCTATGATGATTCGTATGACCCAATGTAATGTTACCAAATGAATTATTATGCTGTCTTTCAACTTGGACTGAAGTCCTTTGACTTTGAACTCCTTTGGTCTCATGCCCACTTGAATCAATCTACGACAATGAAAAATGTTTTCAATATGACTTATCAAAATAAAAAAGTCATAAAGGCTCAAGTCGATGATTGTGAGTGATGAAAGTTTCTAACCTATGCTGTTTCTACATTATTAATTGTTTCTAGACTAGTTCCATATTGTATTAAAACCTCCATGAGGTCCCCATGCGAAATTATTCGAAGTTGGACCTCGCGCCAGAACAAAAAACAACCTTACTAATATAGCCTATTTACTTTCAAAGATTTTTATTTCTACTGGAGGTTGAGAGTTGAAACACCAAAGTACGTGTGTCGTCAAAAAGCTTACCTTTCTTATCACACGATGTGCCACTTTATTATTCTCCGTCCCACTCAACGTGTTAAGTAATCTATCGATAAGGTATCTCATAAAAACAAAACAGAGACAGCCATTAGATCGAGAAGGGTAGCGACACATTTCACTTGTCACTTTCGGCCCCCTCTCTACGCACCCGATATTTCAATTGATGCCGTGGTAGGTGCTCTATATCTGATATTATAATTCAATTGACTTGCCTAATCGTCCCAAAACAGCCCTATACTCCATCAGAGGCCGTTACAACCTTTCGACCGTCGAGTACCTGTCCCAATGGCTCTCATAATTATCCACTTATCGTTTCTCGAGGGCGCGACTCGTCGAAAGGACATCATCAACGGATAAAGTCGTTCGGTTCGGAAGGAACCGGCGCGCAACTTCATCGATATACTCCTCGCGAGTACGCGGCGGTGCGTCTGTTGTTGACGTTTATTCACACACGAGGGTGGTTTCAGTTGACGGACGGACTGGACCGACTACGGTGGTCGCCGCCGCCGTCGCTTGTTTCGGGGGTCCGAACGGTTCAACGCCCACTTTTCTTATCGGCGTCACGGTCGCGATTCGTTTAAAGAAAAAGTGGTCCTTCGGCTCGGATAATGTTTTCTTAGTTTTCAAATGATGAGTGACTAGAGTTGCGCAGAATTTTGATGTTTTTTCTGAAAAAGTGGCGTAGAAACTGTGTTGATGTCGGATAACGATTAGCGCTGACGGTCGAATGTAAATTATAATGAAATATTTCATTTGAATGTTGACTTCACTCCCATTATTTATTAATCCGATGATTCTAGAAAGCTATACAAGGTGGTGATTATGAAGTTATATCTTTTAACCTTAAGGGGTTACTCATAATTATTGAAATAAATGGATGGAATGGATGGAAGATAGGATGTAATTGTTAACAAATATTTTTTGTTTGTCCTCAGAAGTCTTTTCGCGATTACAACGGAACTGGTAAAGTTGAATGAAACAAACCAGAAGCTTATGTTGTTGTAACTAGGTCATTCCACTCGATTTCGATTAATCATTCAACAAATAATAAGAACAAAATAAGGTGGGAAAATACAAATTCATTACTACAGAATAATAAATCATAAGCAATTTAATATATAATGAAATTATTGCAGTAAAAACTGTATTGCAGGTACCGAAGTGGTAGCATTTGAAGTAACGGAGTCAGTTTAATTTGATGGAAAATTCAGTTGTAGCGTTCCTGTTGTCAGTGAGGAATAATCAATCCATTTGTGATAAAAAAAAAACTATCCAGTTCATAATCTACCTGTTGAAATACCTAATAAAAACACTGTTGATGATACGATAGCAATACTACACGCACGCTTTTAGAAGAAACGAGTTGGCATGTCAATACGCATAGTTAATTACTAACTGTAGCGACGCTATTTGAGTTGATTTGGTTTTCAGATAGCACGAACGCAACACATGCCGTTGTTTTTATTTTCGTTAGGTCAACTTGAAAAATTAGTAAATATAAAAAAAGTGGGTGGATATTCTGAAAAAAAAAAACATTATTGAGAAAGTAAAAAAAAAATTCAAGCAATTTCATTTTGTATAGCTCACACTAGCCATGACGCGTGTTTCGTTATACAATAGCTTCCTCACACTATTTTTCGGTATGTAACTACGGACGTGCCACATAAATCTTTCTCTACTGACAAAAACTATAATTCGATTTCTTCTTTCACATGAAAGACATTCAAATGAAATGTTTCACATAGCAATATATACAAATGATTTTAACTTTTTCAAAAGTCGCATATTTTCTAGTGCCGATAGTAGGCGATGATAAAATAAAATCAACCGTCATTTTGAGGCAATAAAACGAAGTTAACTTCTTCAGTGATTCATTGTAAAAAGATAACTGTAATCCCCGTGTATATCACTGGTTCAGCAGTCAAAATGATGGGATTCCGTTCATTCAAACGCTTGAGGAACGCCAAATGCGAAATTGTATTGGGTATGTATCACTAGGCACTTGAAATATATAAGAACATTGAATATCTGATTTTTTCCATTGATGTATTCGGCCCAATTTTCATTTATTTAGTGCCAATGTTAATTTCATCGGAATTTGAATCGAAATCATATTGCAGTATCATGATTCCTTTTACATCTGCGAAATATTCATTGAGAAACCATGATTTTCACTTCACACCAATGAAGAACATACGGAAACGATTTTCATATAAATATTGTCATCCAGCTTATATTATCTCTGAAATAATAATATTTCAAGGGAGTTATGGTAACTATAATGTAAAAGTGGCCTTTTTAGTATCTAATGTCACAACAGGTTAGAGACGACATCATTTCACGGAGCCTATCAATTCTTTGTGTAAGATGAGAAATTTGATATTCAGAAGGTATGGATCATTGGGGCCGATATTTCCAGTTTTACTGGTACTGAACACGAAATGAGAATAGTTCCTTCTCTACAAAAATACCCAAGTTATTAATTAATCATTGTATATTTTTCGATAGACCATGAAATTTTCTTGATGCCAAATTGAAAATTGTTGAATTGTTTCGAAGGATCTTTTTCGTCTGCGAAACTTACTGATGAAAAAAACTAAATTTGCTTGTTTCTCAAAGAAAACGTCAATTTGTCATTTTTTAATCAACCGAGATAGATTCTGATGTTTGTTCTGAAATATCATTTTTCATATCAATTTTCTTGAAGATTTTGTTATGAAGTGGTAATTTTTTCTTACATTGGAATGCCTATATTTTCTTCTTGAACAATGGTACTTAAGACTTCATCTACTTCATTCTCATGTTTCAGTGAAAAATTTTCACTTTTTTAGAGTAAAAGACTGATATTCTACATCTGCTCCCTACTTCGTTGCTTGGGAATTTATTTAAAATTCTAGACCGGTCGAAAACCGAAAGGAATGTAAACTTTTTATTTTCAAAAATATCGACGTCAATGGTTTATACTCGGGTTTATACCTACATTTTGAATAACACATTCCTTACTTCACAAACAATTGGATTGCTTCATGTAAAATGATTTATCTATCACCCGGTAAATATCTACAACTTTAGGATTCCACGATGGTATCAAACATATTGTTACGAATCTCCTAGCGGCGGCCCTGACGAGATCGTAAACACAGATGAGGGGTCACGTCGTAGCGAACGTCATTTTCCAGGAACTGTTGACTGCCGTGGGGAATTCGATACACATCATCGAGGCCTCTCTAGAAGATTCTCCATAGGCGTTCGCAGGTATATGAGCAGCTGGACATCGCGGCGGAGACAGTTTTTATTTAGAGCAGAGTTAGTTGTTCGACAGTTATTCAGCAGAGTTATTCAGAGCTAAGTGGAGCGAGTTTAGTGGAACTTAGTGGAGAGAACTTCGTTATTGCTTAGTGCAGAAGTCAAAGGGGAGAGTTTCTATTAGAGAGAGTTTTAGTACCGAGCATTGGAAAGTTAGCGGAGCAATTTAAGCGATTGGTTTGTGTTGTGATAGAAAGTTGTAATAAAAGTAGTGAAGTGTTGTTTGGAGTTTTTATCAACGAACCCAACAAAAAAAATCAACATCTTTAGTGATATTTGCCAGGGATCAGGCTTGTTGAAAAATTTTCCAAGAACACTGACCACTCGATCCCATATGCGTGAATGGCATGTTTCATGTAATTATGAAGTTCAATTCGGTATTATGTATTTGACCTACATTCGGAATCAATTAACCATTTATCTGTAATTGAAATCGGTCATTTTTCAGGTGGACCTTTTATTTTGCTTTCCCACTGCTTGCTGATCAATAGTTCGTCTATGGCGAATGAGTAATTAATCAGCCGTATCACCTAGGGTGTTAACGAATCGGTAGATTAAAAAGGGGTGTGACTTATCTCTTTTCGTAGAACAGTAGTATTTGTGATTGGGATGGGAACATATTACTCAAAATAATACACATAAACTTTCTCATCTTTTTGTGAGAAGCTGTTTCGTTCATTTTACCAATGTGATGCAGCTCATAGCGAGCCATATAGACAGGGAAGTAGTTGTTCCAGATAACCTTTCTTTCTTTTTGTATATGAATCAACTCGGAATCAAACTGACAAATATTTCTCTATATTCTCGAAAATGACTCCAGCATGTAAGTCGAAACGTCGAACAGCAAAACCTTTTTACACATGGATTAATTCCCGAAAATGATGTTTGTTACTCACCAGGTATGCCTTAGTTTTTTTGAGGTCAATACCCGTTAATAGTATCTTGATTACGTGGCTTTGCTTCCAGAAATCTTGGTGGCTTCTTGGTGTCTTTCTCAGGGTTTATAACCAACTGAAAAATCACTTATGTATGTTAGAGATCTATTTCACAATTGATTTTATTTCCCCTGAAAAATGTTACATCAATATTCTTTTTGTTTCCGATTGTATTTCCGACAACAAAAATTGAAAAAATTGAACTGTGTGCATTTTCAGTGCAGACGGCCGTGAACAACTTGACATTATTTGGAAAACCGTTCTTGCCATTACATCATGTTATGTATCTACGTGATATGTTCCGGAATGAACGAATACTTTTATATGTCATATAATTCCTTCCGAAGAACAAGATGATAACGGCTATACAATGAAACTGGAACGGAAAGATTTCTAACGAAATTTCCTTCCTTCTTAGAATATGAGAAATGGAAATCACGTATTGCATCTTCCGGGACGCGATATGTACACATTGTTCTCTTTATTTCTGGTTATAGTAATAAGAAACGTTTATTATCATTATTATTATATTATTATGAAGTAGAATCGCAATTTGTATGACAATGGTAATACGAAACTCAATTTCATATGCGAAATCAGTAAAACTTCTTACATGAACGTTTCATTCCGATTTTTCACCATCAGAGCTGAATGGATCCTAATGAAATGAAATATTCCAAACTCTATTGAAATCTGTTGCAAAAAAAGTCATAAGATGTGAAGAATGAAATTATAATAAGAAATCACGAATAATGGAGTTGAATTGCACAGTGAAACAATGAAATAACCAACTCTCAAACTTTGAAAATGAATGAGCAAAACTTAATCGAAAGGCTAATAAGAATAAAAACTCGCCAATTAGTTGGGTCGAAAAATTATTATTATTGTTATTTGCAGTGTGATTTATTTTCGTTATTCGGAATTTATCTCGGAATTTATTTTTTTGATTCAATTCCACATGTGCCAAGTATTCGCATCAGGTTTCAATACACAATGGCCGAACCAATACCACTCAGCATGGAACAATCTCAACCAGATTCCAGCAAAATATAATTTATAACATAATAACATAATTGAAAGAAACATCAAAATAACCATTTTTTTTTCAATTTAATTTTTTTTTATATGGACACCTAGTAGTTTCATCGGCGTCGGATCATTACAAAAAATTTAGCAAACATTCAAAATGCCATTGTACAAGGTTTGAAAAAATTCCAAATTTTGGACTCGAAAAAATGTATTAACCATCTACATGGAATTTTCCAGAATTCAATGGTGATCGAAGCATTTATTATGTTTGTGCGTGGTGCTCCGCGATAGAACTACAGATTGTGTCGCCCTCTGATTCTTGGTACTAAGAAATTGATCTCTCCATACCAACGATAACTCTCCTTTTTCTCAAAGATGTAATATCAAACTGTGACAACAAAATGTTATGATCAATATCTCTCGTAGGATATTGTCTAATTTTCGGACTTGAATATTACAGGAAGTTCTTCTCCACGCTCTCAATTGATGTTTTTTGAGTAGTCGTGAAATGGGTTCCATTACACAAAGCCATACTCAAACTTAGATTAGCGTACGCAGAATATAGCAATTTTGAGTTGGCAACACTTATACTATTTCTGTAAATGAATTCAAGCATCCTATTCGCATCGGCAGTCATATTTTTGATTATTGTTGTAAAGTGAAAAAAGCGTAACATTTGTTTTCGGAAGATTTTTTTCACGTTTTTTTTTTTCAGTATCTTTTGCATCAAATTAAAAGATGTATAACATTCTGGCTTCACCCTTATTCCCATTTGAAATTCGGGGGGGTGAAAGTGAGAAGGTTTAAAATATGGTCAAAATAATTCCCATTGGAAATAAAAAATTAAAGAGTTCGAGAACAAGACTAATCGGGCCTCTATTCGTTTGATTGGCCCAACCTGCATGTCCCAACTCGCTGTTGTATATATACGTTTGCTCGAATCAAATAATCACATACGTTATGTCTGCTATTTCTGTGATAGACAGAAGTGCCTACATTAACAGAACAAGTCTCACAATCAGTGTTCATTATGATTTCCGTAATAATGACGAACTACCTATTATCAATACAATACAACTCTGTATTCGGGTGGAATATACGCCTACCCCAAATAACTGCATCTTGGTATTACTGAACGTAATATCTCGATTCACAGAAGCTTGACATGGATTCGATTTTGTTGATTGGATTAGTTACCACTGAAATCTCAATTGTAGGAAAACGAGTCAAAACAATTAAAAATACAATTAACCTTCGTGAGAAGAAACTAAACGAATACAATAACGGAATCAGGATTATTACTCGATGAGAAATAAAATCGTAATGGTATCCGCAGTGAAATTATTTTTTAAAGCAGGTTCTACCAACTGTAGTTGGTGAACGAACCGAAGTCAGGACGAATTGAAACCCAATAACTTCCAAATCATCACTTTCGTGACAAAGGCTGATATTCAATTGGAAAACAATTAGGTGACTTATACTATGTTACCGATACGCCGATATAAAATATCGCTAATCACTGACCCTGAAAATCATGTCACCGCGATTGAAAACAGGATGGATGAAAAACAATCAATCGCGAGCGAAGAATTTATCAACCATGGATAAGCGACTAGAAATAGAAATTCCGGTACATGAACGTGACAAAAGTCTTGTCCTGGTCGATAATTCAAATTAAAACTATGAAAGCATAAACGTGGAACGTGGAACAAAACTAATTTTTGGATCCTTCATCCTCTGAATGAACATGAACACTGACCGGTCACATATACGCTTATCTTATACTGATCATGGAAGAATGGGATAGAAAAGAGAGGCGTAATTGGAATATATATGTTATTCAATGAAGAAAATACGAGAATTGTCTTTTATGTTTTAACGACCATTAGATGTGATAGTTTGAAGGCAATTATTTCAAAACTGTTTCTCCTAAAAAACTATTTTTCGAATTTTTTCATGAACTCAGAAGTTGACAGAAGTAAATTGACCCGACTCTTACAAAGTCCGATATGTCGGTAGAAATTTTTCAATTTTGCATTACCAATCCACCGATATTATCAAATTCCGTTCTCTTTCGACTTTTGGAAGTGTAGAATTTCATATACAATCCCCCTCGTTGTTCAGATATAATCATTCTCACTACTTTGATGACAATAACCAAATATAGTTTTCAATTTGAAATGAATCAGTCCGGTCCTTTTTTCGGAATTCCCTTAAATTCTGGATTCGATAGATTATTCACGCAGCTACCCACATTGAATCTATAGAGTGCTTTTGTGTCTCTGCTGTTTTTTTATCTTCAAATTTAAATGGCAGGCAAGCCCCTGCAATGTTGAAAGTACATCGCCTGAACTGAGCACAAAGAGTTACGGATTCGTATTTATTCACTTTAACTTTTTGAGTGTTTTGGGAAACATAATCATCACATTTGTTCAATATCCCACTGAAATTTAAAAACTTGTTTCAAATACGCTTGAAAATGTTTATGGCTATGGAAAGCCTGTGTTATTTGTAGTAAGCTCACCAGATGAATTTTTCGAAAATAGTACTGTCTTTCATCGTGAAATTCTTTCAGTTACTCAAGGTATATTCTTCAATCAAATCACTAACCCTCGTATCAATATACTCTTATTGCGGCGTTTTCTCATATGACATTCCACGAACAGCTGTGGGTTTTCCAGAATGAAAGAATCGTTTGGCATGAATATTCCAATGAAAATTCTGAATAAGATTAATCTAAATTGATGATATGAATGCTATAGACCCCGAAATTTCCTTGTTTTATATTATTAGGTACGTCAATATCCAAGAATATCCCCACTCCAGTTAACATTGCTTGTTTCCTGAGCCAGAAGATGATTTGTAAGGCCCCACGCAGACTGGTTATCGACAGTTTGGTCGGCTTCGTAATTAGTACGGAGTGCTATACATAATCACCATCGCCGTCTAATGTGCTTATACTCCCGACCAATAAAAAGTCTGCTGTCTGCGTGGACCCTAAAGTCGTTTTGAGGCACCCTCAATTGAGTGATTGATAATAACTACCAAACATTCAAATACGATATACACGGATTTTTAACTCTATATGTGTTGTGATTTCTAGAAATTGTATAGACTGTTCATGTCACTAAACGATTCCCTGCTCTATTCAAGCCCTCTGTGTGTGTAAGTTCGGTATCATCGAACGCTTTTGATACTGGATGGATCTCATCTCATAACTGTTGTGGCATTCCTGAAGAATTGAATTCCTGTTTTCTTTTCAATGAATTTAGAAATCAAAAGAAGCATCGGGCTTTTTTTTTAATTCTAAGAGGTTCGATAAGCAAATGTGTCTTTTGTTGATACTGGAGTGAATATCTTCGTATTCATCACCTTTTTATCTTCGATAAACTGCGCTCATGATCAGTTTCCTCCCACACATTCTATCAACGAACAATGTACCGTGCTGGCAATGGTTTAATACCGGCGAACGAATAATAACAATTTCGTGCTTCTCTGATTATGGGTCAGCCACTGACCCAAATAGAAACGGTCCAACTACCTACATGTTCAGCGAGACGAAATGAAGGGAAAGCCACTAAGACGTGAGAATAAAACTAACGATTGATATCGAACGAACGAGTCTATTGTTGGTTTTCTTTGGTACTCCATACACATACTAAAGAGAAAGTTAGAAGTGAAAATTGGGTTTTCAGATAATTTTCCATCTATATAATAGTTCCCAAATAATGAGGTGAATTTTCGTATCCCTAAAACATCTAGGAATCATTTTATTACGCCCACAATTGTAGATCTTGGGCCAGACGTATAAACAATGAGATTGGAACCTTTCGTGTAAAAGTTTAAACTATTTGTAGAGATCAGTTACTAACCAACAAAAAACATATCTTTCATCTGCACTCGACGCGCATTTCGCTAACAAGGTTAGTATCTTCAAGAGAAGAGAACTGATACAGTATCTGTTCTCTTCTGAAGATGGTAACCTTGTTATCGAAACGTTGAGTGCAAATAATATCAGTTTGTTGTTTTGTACCTCAAGGTCCAAACTGGCAGAGATGAAAATAACAATATATTTCTCAAAACAGAATAAAAGACAAGGAAGGGCTAGGGAGGCATGAGAGGTCACAGCTTGGCTCAAAAAGATAAATAGCATTTTTTTTTAAATTTTTATTCTTCATTATAATCGAACTGGAGTCTGTCCTGACTGAACCTCGTCTTAGTGACCCCCATGACCCGAAATATATATATATTTTTTCATTTAAATTTACTATTGTAATAGAACTGGGGTCTGTCCTGTCCACCTATGGCGAGTTATTGTTTTCTCGATTATTTGGTTTCAGTCGAGCACAAATTCGAACTATCTTTGTTTTACCTCAAGAAAAAAGGAAAATACATATTTTTCATAACTTCGTTAGGAAAAAAAGTATACATCGTTACATTTCATCTGAAATGACATATTTGAAAATGTCTATAATATTCTATGAGATTCTATGACTATACGAAAAACTGAAATTTATTTCTTCTCCAAACAAAATTCAGATATACACAGTGGCGGATTTAACAGGTCAGCAAAAGCGCGCTTGCTACGTCTACGATTTTCTCAAAGTTTGTCGAATATTTCTGACTTTTCAAAAACGTTCTAGAGGGGCCCCCGCGCATCTAAATTTAGTTGACAGTCAACTGACCATCACTTTCGAAAGTTGGAATTGGATATCATGTATGTATGTTATTTGAATATTTTTAAATTGTTCAAAAACAAGTGAATTTTCTCGATGTAAAAAAGAATATAACTTTTATTATGCTCGATGAATAAATGAAAAAAAAATTATATCCATGAAACATATATCTTTCACTTTCCATGGAACACCTGACACAACATAATTTCCTGGGAGGGGGGGGGCTGAAGAAATTTTGCCGACTGGGCCTTTTTCCTTAAATCTGCCACCGGATATACAACATACTAAAAAAAGCATTTGCCCACGGTAGTGCTCATGTCCCATGGAAACAGCTGAGATGCAGAAACTCTATAGTAGTTCATAACCATTTGAAGTTGAAATGATCAAGTGCGCTATATGGGATTTAACTGATTTCTGGCAGATTTTGACTTATATGATATTATTGAATTCACCAACATGAGTACATGTCTGAAAGGGATACATACATAATATGACGAAAGTTTTGCCGCTTGTTACCTCTTTAATGAACTGAGTCAAAATATATCAATCAGAATAGTTATTCAATTGTAGCAAATTTCATTGTTCTATTAGGAGGCGATTTTATTGCCTTAATAATCCATACAAATCGCACAATCAAGTCAAGTCGTCATTTAGATTTAATGGTAACCTCAGATCAATACCATAGTGCGGTGTCTCAATCGGAAACACAGAGATACACCTAAATGAAAACCAGACAATAGACGAGTTTATAATCAAGTAGACGAAAAACAACTAAGCGATCAAATCAAAACAGACCAATGATTATTTGTTATATATGATTTTGTTGGCTTTGAAGAAAACTGATGGGAAAAATATGAGAGAGAACCACTTTTGTATAACATCAACAATGAATTGAACCAAATGATAGGTGACGTGACCTCCAACCTAACTCCGTCATCTACTTTGAGCCTTCCAGAATAAATTCGGTTGGCAGAGATATTATGCTGTGGGTGCTGTAACAGCTGACAATCCTATCTTATTTTTGATGAACGCGTAATTATAGTTTGATTTGAGTCCGCTTTCTAATTCACAGCGATTCGTAAAAAATATTTATGCGCATTTTGTACAGAAAACAGCCACTGCCTGCGATAAGTTATTTTTTTATGAGGCATCATTTTCATTTCATATATAAATTATTCATCTTATATACTTGAGTTTTATAAGCAACGATAATTTCATTATTCTTGGAAATAAACATCCCTTTTGTTGTGATAACATTGTATTGCAATCAATTACTATTTAATTAATTAATTCAAATATATTTATTTCAAAAAAGGCATCCGTATATATTTGTTTTATTTTGTTATGGATAGTGCATTTGAAAATAAAATGTATATAACATGAGATATAGAAGTTTACTTCATACTTACTTCGGTCAGTGTCGCCAAGCGATCTAAAGGTGTAGACCTTATATCCAAATTGGCTTTTTCAGTGCTGGTTCAATCCGAGGTCGGGGCATAACTTTTGTGCCCGGTTCGGTGCGATAGGCACTTATTAGTTGCCTAGATACCATTCCTGATAGGTGGAATATCTATCTATCCCTACAGTTCAAATGCAAATAGGACGCCCCAGACAATTAGCCGATAAAGGAATAGTATAAATAAAAACTAAATAAATTGCGGGGTGTTTGTCGCGAACCTAAATTCATTCTCTGCCTTGCATTCGATCTTTTCTGGAATGTTCTCGTCTGTATATCACCCTGTGCATGACTGCAGCAGTAATTTACGTGTCACAGTTACGCTATTATGTCGTATCGCATTACCACCACTAATAAGCTGCAACGATACCATCGTAGATCGTAATCGTCGGTATATACGAAGAGTATACGATAAATATTTAGCTTCTAGCGTGTTTGATATCGTTGTTTTCTAAAGTTAGTTCACTTTCGGTGACGTGAAACAAACGGCAAATACTTGTATCAACAAGTTGGAGATAGGGTTGCAAACGCTTCTTTCACGAAACACTACGTTTTCCAGACATGACATTTTTATTGTGTGTCGATTTTAATCTCGATGTTGATATAAAGCGATGTGACGGTTGACTTTTCAGAACGCCTGCATTGTTATCTTCATACACGTCGTCTCGTATGTTGAGTGTGACGTTGAGCAACGTTTCTTAGGATTGACAGGCTCGTACAGGCGCGTATACAGCTCAAGTTTATAGGGGGGTAATCATTGAGAAAATTATGCGTTTCCGCCATTTTATCAAAACACAAATGCATATTGGCCTTTTTACAAACTTTCCATTCACAATGACTTAAATTATTAGGAAACTGTGGAGTACAAACGTTAGATTTGTTTAATCTTCATTTTTTTCATAAATAAAATTGGAAAGTAGACAAAACAATAATTTTCGATGAAAATAAACTTCAGACTTTAGAGATAACTAACATTTGCCTTGTCAACGTAAGTAAAAATAAACCGTTATAATGATATTCGTTCATGTATTTATCATACTACATATCAATATGAGTAGAATGAAAAGTATATACTTATTGAACACAAGATAATGTAACAAAAAAATTGAATAATAAATTTAAATTTAGGTTTATCAATTTCTCCCGAAATACCAGAGACTACATAATTTTCTGAGATATTCTATAATTTTGAATTCAATTACTGGATTCTGCGATCTTAGGGTTACAGGGGGTAGAGGTGAAATAAAATTGTGATTGAATTTTTCATTCATTTATTATATTTTTTGATATCTCCCTATATTTTTTGATATATATTGTAATATGTTATGTGACCGACTGATCATAGGGGTGGTAATTAATTACCCCCTTTATCCCCCCTTGTATACGCGCCTGGGCTCGTATCCATTCATATGAAAGGTTGAATTGATTTTTTTTGAGGTGAAAAATTGTTGAAAAGTCCAGTTTTGATACTATTTCGAGCAAAGATGGTTGATTCACCTATGACCGTTTTTAGGATATAGGTATTTCTTATATAAAAGATGAAGTAGCGGTTTGATCTATGAATGACCACAAATTTCCAAAATACGCTAACAACTGCTCTGAGAGTGGTAACATTTGTGACAAAATGAGGGGAAATACAATAAATTTTCATTGAATCCTTATCCATGTGCATAGAAAACTGATTTCATGGTCGGTAGTACAGAATTTCAAGCCCTGAAAAAATTTCTTAATGTAATCTTTGATAAACAATAATTAACTTTCTGTATGAAATATTTTGAAATATTTCTTTAAATTGGTATTTTTGGAATTCAATTTGTTCCTTAGAGATTGTTGTTTCACAGTACTCCTAAACGGAATAGAAATGACCTCGGAAATGACCGTAGTTATGTATGTCACAATGAGAATTGAATTTATGCTCGACCTCATCCTCGCCTAGACTTCTGCACAATCTAATGAAAGATAACGTAGAAGCAGTACGAAGAATGAAATGAAATGAATTACTCTACTGAACATGTACAACATTTCCGCCATTCAAGTTAGGAGTTACTTGGAAGGCAATGATTTTTTTCCCGTTGGATTGTGTTGGTTCTGCATTCTCTGCAATTTTTCTCTAACAATCCTCATTTCATTTCATCGTTCAGAGGTGGCCGAAAAAATATTTACTCATATTCAAAGAAATAACATATTACAAACTACACTGATATATGAACACCGTGGAATATATCCTTCTTTGACATTCTTTGAGTAAAATGTAAGTGATTGGATCGTGATTTATGTAGATTTTTTCAAAAACTTGCCACCAAAGTTGAGTCAGATGTCAGGTGGTAGTGGCTTTCGGCTTTGGACGAGTTGTTAAATGTACGTATAATCGCTAGAAACCCAATGTTTTCATTAACATCGGGCTGCTCTCCAGTTACATTAACACACAGTGCCTCACTTCAACACTGACCACCCTTGATTTAATGAAGTCGTATTCAGAATATGTTTTTTTTTTCATCATGTAGAGCTATCAAAGACGTAGGTACTTGCTAATAAAACATATTTTTCTAACACATCATTGGGATCAAAATGAAACACGAGTCCCAGATTAAATATATTCATAAAAACCATTAATTCGAAAAAGTTTGAATCTATTCTATCAGAAGTAATTTATTTACATATCTTTAATAAAGTCAACACATTAGCAATTTGTTTCTCGAAAAGTGTTTCTAAAAAAGCATAAATCTATATATCCACTGTTGCCTGAAAACAAATGGACGAGGATTTGTTTATATAACTGTCAGTTTCCTTCCATTGTTATTTTTAAGCTTTACTAATCGATAAATCAGCAATACACTTGCTCTAAAGACTCGCGGTTTTATCTCCTAGTTGGTCATATATTATTGCTATAAACTCCATTTTTGAACCCAGTAAGCTATGCTCTGTTCGAAAAAAATGAGTTCGTTCTAATAGTAACAGTATGTCTGGGACAGAAGTGGTCGGAGTTGACGTGAGACACATTCGTTGGCACATGCCTGTTCTGATCTACAATCTCTAATAAAGAGCTTGCAAAAATTCAGTCTTCAATGTTTGTAGCCTACTCTAAACATCAACAAAAAAAATGAACTGAGTTTGATTTCGTCATTGTATAAGTATGGATAAACAATCGTAGAAACAAGCATAGGTACACGTTTTCACGTGAGTTTTGTTAAAATAATAGGGTGTTCGAGTCGGGACGAAAACTTTAGCAAAATGAAGAGATAGTTCTAAATTTGGAATTGTCCCCTTAAATGTCTATCTCCATGTCGCTTTTCTACAACGACGTAATTACATTTAACAGGGTCTCTTGGAAGTTTTCGGAGATAAATGTTCCCGATGTCTGTCTTTGCTTTTCTTAAATACATTTAGTCAGTCCCCCAGCAGAAAGAACTATTGATTTATGTTACAGATACGAGTTATTCAATGCGAAACTTTGAAATAAACCTACTTGGAACAAGTATTTCTAGTGAATGTTTTCAAGTACCATAATTGTTCTTTTATCGATTATATTATTGCACTGAATATATGAAGAGCTGTGTTTTAACTTGTATTATGAAATTTGTGATCTGAGAAGTGATAATATTATCCTTATTTTAATTAATGGTCATATTGTTATACTACTGATACTTGATGGAATTGAAACAATGGGTGACCATGCAGGAAAATACCGTGTCGAAAGCCCGTACAGCTGCAGCGAAATAGCATATCATAGCTCGCCGACAATATATCAATGAGAACAAGATATATTGAGGATATGCCGTCCTTCGGAGGGGACGTAAAGCCGTCACACTACACCAGCTGAATTCGAGTTCCTTTATTGTTCGTTGTAGTTTTGAGTTGTTTCGTTATGCATAGTTCACTTTGTTTTTTTATGTGGTTCTGATAGTTGATTTGAATCTTGTGAACTAGTATACACATATATAAATTTCTTTTTATGTGCAGTAGCTCCCACCTGCTTCAATATTTTTTCGACACAAATTCTTTCACTCCATAAGAGAATAACTCCATCGTGGATTTTCCAGACTGTTCTTTTTGATTTGAGTAGTCAAAAAATAAGCAATATCTAATGTCATATTGATCAAAAACGAAATTAAATGAAAGAAACACATCTATGGTGATTTTAGCCGGCATTCTAAACAAATTATTAAGAATAAACGATGAGTTTTGGAACCTTTGGTGTAAAAGTTGAAAACTTTTCCTAGAGAACAATTACCCTAACACCAAACTGATATTTTTGCACTCGACGCGCGTTCCGCTAACAAGGTTAGCATCTTCAGGAGAAGAAAATTGATACTAAACTAAAGCTGAGGTAAGTTATTTATATACCTAAAGTTTTCCGGTCCGATATGGACTTCGTTTGTTACTGTTAATTATTCTAATTAATTTCTCGGTAATGAACTGACTACCTGCAAGTTCCGTCATCTGTTAGTATTGATTTCTGATTACTTTCCCAACAATAAATTGAAAAGCGGGCTAAAAGGGGTAGGTCCCTTGTCACCATTCATGCTGTTTTTACATTTTGCTATTTCTAGACTCTCACATGCATCGAGTAGTCTTGTGTCATGCACAAAACTACCGATCGGTCAGCGTCCAGAAGTAAAAGAATAGCCGGGAGACTGCTTTGAGTATATTTCCTAGGAAATTTAGCCCAAATTATGTAACTTTTTCATTGCAAGCGCCATCTGAACTAATTCAATGGAAGACAACATGAAGCCTAATATCGTAGTGGGCATGTGTCGCCAATTTTGCCCCAACACTGGGTTTTTAGACATCTTTATTTTCGGTTATTTCGACATAAACTCATAAATTGGAACTTGAAATTTGAGGAACTTCTTAGAACTTCGTAAACAAGTCTGACAGGACTACATTAACAGTAGCGTTCTATGTGGCAGAACTAGTTGAAAAATTATCTCAATGAAAATATAGTTATAGTATAGTGCTAGTTTTTGTTTCTTTATTTCATCTCGATAGACATTGTTCTATGAGGCGCCGTTTGGGTCAAAAGTGTTTTTGCAAATATATGTAATTTTATGTCAATATATTCATTTACTATGGCAAAATTTTTATTTTGTATTCCGATATATTTATTTTCATCCCAACATAATATATTTACGTTTTGAGTGTCACAAATATATAAAAATGAGAATTCCCATATATTTCTAAATTCGATCTATTTTACGTCGTCAAGAGATGGCGCACTGGCGGCATTTTGTTCACGGTCGAGTGTATGGCAACATGGCGAACTCATTATTCATAAAATAATAGATGGCGACTCAGGCAGGCAGTGGTCAAATGTCGCTGTGGTTTCGCGTCCGCCTGTGGGTCGAAAGGCCCCAGGATTTTTTATAAAAAGCTAATTTCGCGATTTGACATGCATCTGGAGTGCCTATTTTGAACCATTAATATTATCAACATTGACATGACAACTGCCTGAGTCACTGCCATCTATTAGCCACTCTATGTACTAACGACTTCACCATGTTGCCGTGTACTCGACCGTGACAAAATACCACCGGTACGTCATCTCTCGACGACGTGAAATAGATCGAATTTATAAATATATGGGAATCTCATTTTTATATATTTGTGACACTCAAAATGTAAATATATTAGGTTAGGTGGAAAATAAATATATCGGAACACGAAATAAAAATATTGCTAAAGTTAATAAATATATTTACATGAAATTACATATATTTGCAAAAACACTTTTGACCCAAACGGCGCCTCATATTGTTCCAACCTCTTTCAAATGCCTATTGAAAATAGTTCTTTCGGGTATTAATCAGTGTGCGAGTTGTTGAACTGTTCGACGTTTCGACTCTCATGCTGGAGTCTTTATCAAGAACTTAAAAACATATCTCCATCAATACGGTAATTCAGCTTATCTACCCCCTTACGAATGGACCAGGAAAACTGCAATATCAACTGTATCTCTGTTCATCAAATCCGTGTCATTACATTTTTTGTGGAAATCGAGTTTGATGATATTTTCCAACAAAGTTCAGTGATTATAGACATTGGAAGTTCAAACCAGTTCGCTGAATATCTAGCCATATTCATTAATCAACCAATGTGTCAGAATAATTGCTGAACAAATTTCTATGAGCCATATCAGGCAGATATAACATTGTCTTTTACGTAATGGTACTCACCACTCAATGGTTTCCTGTTACCCCCATAAATCTTGTCAGATAAGGGTTGAGAATGTGTTTATTTCAGTCGGCGCGGTCAGTTTAGCTAAGTGTTGGGAACCAAGTGGATGTTGTTGTTTTTTCAGTTAGAGAGTCGAATCCAATAAAAAAATGGTGGTTTGTTTTGGAATTCTTTGTGAACATTACAATATTAAAAAGCGGACTCGAATGATTAGTAAGTTGATAGCGGAAAAAGTTTGTGGAATATAGTATGTATATTTTGTTTTGTTCTCAATATTTTCAGTTTTTTTTTCATTCCAAAAGAGATAATAATATAGAATCTCCTTATTTGGATCAAAGCAATAGCACGATATATCAGCAGAAATAACTGAGTTAAATCCTAGTTGTTAGATTGAATACCAAAACGATGACTAGCACTCGATAAACTCAATAGTGAAATCGTGAAGTTTTAGCCATACTGTGTAATTTGTGATTTAGTTCGATGAACCGCGAAAAGTTGACATTAGAAATCGAACCATTTTTGCAATTTTGCCACTCATGAACTAGCCAATAACGAATTGATATCGTCGTAATGTTCATTTCTTGATCATTTATTCATTATGCCACATAAATAAAAATAGCTGCATATGACCCTTTCCGCTGGCAATAAGTCGCCGTCAAATATAAATCAATTTCTATTGTAAATATTATAGGAAACAATGTACTATAGCTGGTTGTACGCATATTACCGCATAACCGCAATGTAACTGACCTACTTAATAGCTGACTTAAAACAGTCCAGAGGGTTATTGAGTTTTCTCCTCGGTTTTGTAGCAAGCAAGAAAACTATTTTTATAATTCACTTTTTTTGTGATAGTGCTAAGAATGGTACGTTAAAAGAGAAGATCATGTTTATCTTCAGCTAGAATATGTTTTGACTTTTTAGTGTTATTTGTTCGTAGGGGACGACAATCGGTTAGAGAAAAAAAGATTTCATATTAACGAACATTGATATGAAATCGACATTGTGCGAGATCTGATATTTTTGTATGCAACTATTTACAGGCAAATATTGATAGAATATATCATCTCTTGGCGAAACTATGTACTAAGAAAGCTGGGGCATTATGGTTTCAAAGGTACAAGTCTGGGTTGGATGGAATCTTACTTGCAAACAAGAGGCAATTTGTCACAATTTCCCAAAACTTCAAATATCATGTGATGTAGTCAAGTTTACAGTTTTTGAACCAGTTCAATTTCTGCTTATGTAATTGATATATAATAAACTGCAATCAATGAAGATTACACTCCTGACAGCGAAAACAATATCGAGACTTAACAGAAACATAAGGGACCTTCATGAAACAACGAGTAAGTGGATGGAGTGAGTCCACCAAAAAACTATAAAAATATCTTCGGAATCAAATTTTTCACCCATATTGTGTGTTCACAGTTCAATTCACTTCAGAATTCACGCTGCCACTATTGAAAGGAGGCTTACATAATGCTCTCATTTTTCTTAAAATTCCAAGTGAGTTACAGAAAATAATGTATTCTTTTGTATTACGTTGTAAAATGTAAGTCGTCTTAGGGTATGTGACTCCATGTATTCCCGAAGGAAACTGCCTCTCGCACATGAGATCCAATTTTTTATAATAGTAGGGATCAACAACCACCACAGCAATACCTTTTGTTTTTTACAAGTTCGCTGTTGCCTATCTAAACTTGCTTCTGTAATCTGCGGAATCTTATTTTCACAATGTTTTTATCATGTGAAAGAATCCAACGACTATTCATTCATTTTTCATTCGTTATCCTGAATCTCAATTCACCGAGCTATTCACACATATTGAGTGTCCAAAGCTACGTCAATAAGATTGTTTTCATGTTGGAACTCGAAGGCCTATATTGAATAATCCATCATCTCTACCGATTAATGTTTCATTGTATACGATATTTGGTAGCCCCCAAGCTCAAAAAAAGATGTACAGACATCCGGTCTGCTGCATGACGTCAACAAATTCTAATTTTGAAGAAGCTGTCTTTGTTTTTTTCCATGGACGGCTTTAACTCTCGTATCTCGTGGAGATTAGACGACATTAACCCTCGGGTGTATTTTTAGGTTTCCGTTGGGATGGTGTACACTCCAAATCCCATCAGAACTTTCATATTTATATACTAGTTATTTTTCAATTTTATCGATGACAAATAATTGGAAGACGAGGTGATCACTGTCTAATAATAACAGTGATATATAATGCTAATCGATCGTCAAATCGATCAAAATCAGCGATGTGGAAGAAAAAAATGAGCAAAGGGGCGACTACATTATAATCACAATTTTACTCCTAGGCATTTGCTACTTCATCTTGAGGTAAAACTCGAAAAACCTGCAGTGCTGTAGATAGAGTCCGATTATTAACTGCAAAAATATTTTTGCTGCTCGCTCGATTTTGTTTTTGACACTTCAATCAGAAATGATTTCTTACTTGGAAATCTGATACACAAACATAAAAATAACTCATCGCATCAATCTTTAGAAAATCATTGAAAACTGAAAGGTTCAATTATATTTCAGTTACTCGAGTGAACCAAATCAATACTTCTCAAAATCCAATAGATAAGGGATCGATTATATCCAAATATAATGAGGAATCAGATCTCAGAAGGGGAACTCGTTAGCCAGAGCATGATATTATAATTAAGATGTCTAGAAGGATGGTGTACCGAGTTATACCTGGGCATGTTTGGGGTAAACTTGGCGACACATGCCTACTATGATAATAAGCATCATGACCCCTTGACATCAAATCAGTTCAGATGGCGTTTGCAACGAAAAGAGTTACAAATTTCCTAGGAAATGTATAAACGGCCGACCTGACGGCTGGCCATACTTTTACTTTTGGACGCTGACTGATCAACAACCTATATTATTTGTTCAGAATACTGGCCAAATTCCCTATAATTGTGTTCCTTCCATTCGATTTTGTTTTTTATGAGTATGACATAAGATTTTGCTCATTTTGTTGACTGCTCGAATCGAAGAATATAGTTTGTCGATCGATCGGTTGACTATGCACTTCCAATTAGCGTCAACTAGCGATGAATTTGAGAAACACACCACGATACATAAAAATGACACTAATGACAGATAAGTGTCGCCAAAAAATTCTAAACAATATCGCATCAGTCCCAGCACCATATCCTTCTAGACATCTTAATTATAATCAATATACCATTAGGGGTTCTAGTTGAATATAACAAAAGTGTTGCCAGTGTGTTTCTAATTCGAAACTTCTTTAACCTTATATTTATATAAACACACTTTCATTCAAAATATAAGTGTGAGCGACCCCTGATTTCCGAGAAAAGAAACAAATCGAACTCCAATGAGTTTATAAATATAAAAATGTAATAGGAGTTAACCTCGGTTGACCAAACTTTCACAACAGTGAAATTTCTTAGTTATATACTTACCGTTGATCAGTAACTTGAAAAAATTAGACTCAATTTTTTTTAATTGAATATGAGTACTAGAACAATTATGATATGTATATACGAAAGTGTCCATCTTATATTCCCCCATTCTTCGGATGTTGTAATTCAAAATTCTATGCAAAAGTTGAAATAAATATCAGTTGGTCATTTCATTGAATGTCGTCCAGTTGCTTCCATACCTGCTTCAGTCTTCCGGTGCCATGACTGATTAGTTGCTACTTGACGCTGGATTTCTGTTCGTTTATCATCATCTCGATGGTTTCAGGTGATTTGATGCTTGCTGCATGTGCTTTGCTCCTTGTAATAACAACAAATCTATTGATACAGCTACAGATCTGAAATACGCACCCTCGAAGTATTTTGAATTGCCCATTGATCACTGAGTTGATATTTTCAAAAAGGTTGAAGAGAAGAACAAAGTAAATACGGGTTTACTTTCTGACGGGACAAAACGCTGTTCCTTTTATTTACAACGATCAGATAAGCTTGATTTATAGAAACTGTAAGGTCTACCCCACTTTCTGACCAGTTCAAATCGATCCGATTCATTTAATATTGAAATAACGAAACAGTTGTTTTCCGGATTTTCCGTATCACAGGTGTTTCAAATAAACAATTCCGTTGGATTGATTATTATTTGATTCATTCATCAAGAATTCTGTATGACTCGTGGAAGGCTGCATTTTTTTTACTATCGATCGAAAAAAACGAAGTTGAATAAACTAGTTTCTAGGATTCGGAATGATGAGTCCCATAGAAACAATGTGTGCTAATAAGTTTTCAATATTTTTCGCTATATTTGTTAGAATTGAGCCACTGCCATATGTAAAGTCATTGGCGAATATGATGATCGTTTTTTAAGGAACTTAGATGGTACAGCTCATCCAATCCATCCTGGTAGGTAGTAGCTGAAGAGTCCTTCCAGTTGAGCATTTGGTAGTTTAGACTCGAGTAAAAACCATGACAAAAGCAGAAACACCTACTAGAAAATAGTTTTGACACAATAGAACACATATGATAGATGTTTGCCGTGGATTATACTCCAGTCGCTGCGTACCCATATCAAAATATTTCTCTGCTAAGATGGAATCGATCAACGATTATTATATGCGACAAAAAAATTAGGGTAGATGAAAATTATCCTCTGTGTGATTGTATGAGAAGATGAACTGAGAAATAAGATTCATCCATAGTGTGCAGTTATTGGGTAGGAATCGACGATTATTAAATTTTAAAATAATTTTCCAGTGTATAAGAATTCTACGCAGTGTATAATCGTTGGAATTGGATGATCTCTGATGGTTACTTGATATCGACGATAACTTCATTGTTTGAATGTATTCAGGCATTAAATGAAAGTGTTTTGTGAAAAGGAGAAGTATATTGTGGAATTGTTTGTGGAGGAAAATTTTGTCTGACATGCATGGAAAATCATGTATGATAATTTCAATTCGATGGTATAAAACCATCAATTTACATATAGAATTGTCAGCAACAGAACGTCATATTTTTTGATCATCAGGAAAGCTATCATCGACTTGAAAAATTAGGCAATACATCCATACTATATCCGCGTTCGTTGCTTATTTTTACTTAAAATGTATTTCTATTCGCCTATAGATCTACCTTCGAGTAAACATCCCGTTGAGAGTATTTCTGTTTATATAAGTGGCGCCTGGTGTCAACATAGAAAGCTTCCATTTATACCGAGTCGAAGCGGAAAAAATGAAGATAGCATGAAAAATCGTACCCGACTGCTGTCAAAGAATCTGATTGAGAAGGGTGTATCAAACCTAACACAGAGATCTTTTCATAGAATATTGTTGTTGCAGACGTTATGGATTGAAGTATATGGAAGATATACGATATGAGTGTCTCGAAACCACATAATATTACAGATATTATATTTCTAAGGAAACATTAATGAATTGATGGATGCAGGCGTTAGTATTCGGTAGGAGATTATCATGAAAATTGAAAAATAGAACTTCCTGTTTTTATACTATTTATATTTGTAAAGCAGCGGTTATTATGAAAAAAGACCAATCCAATTACAGTAATAAATAACTAACCATATTTCATAACAAATATAGTCTGGACGGATTCATGATAAAGATGAACCCTACCTACGGAAATTGGCTAGATATTCGACGTTCAATACAATACCTTCAACTAATCTTTCATTATAATAATAAATATGTGACGTTAAAAAAATAAATTAATTTAGGGTAGGATCATGTGACATGCCTTCCAAGGAGCTTATATCGTTCGTTTGAATGATCCATCAACGATTAACATTTTGCTTTTTATTTGATTCTTCTAAATAAATGGAAAGCAAATATATTGGGCCATTCGAGGAAACCCCAAACACGACTTGTCAAATTAACGAGGGTATGAGAATGTATCAACTAGATGATTTTCACGTAATCATTTTATAAATGCTAGTAGCCCTTATCGCAAAAAAATTCTAATTTTCTCTTATAATTCTTCCTCAAGATTTCAAAGAGCTCAGTATGAATACTTTCAAGAGGAAATAAAAAATTTTTGTTGAGGCACTCTTCTTTCTGTCGATGACTTCAGAACACATTTTTTTGGTAACACTCTTCCCTTTTCTTATTTTCAAAGTTTTTTTTGTTTGTTTGTTCGTGATTCATTTTTCTTTTTTTTTTCTTTTTTTTTCTTTTTCCTCTTTTTTTGTGTTTTTGGGGGAAGCCAAAAGTTTTCCAAAATTGGATATCAAATGCTCATGCTATCCTGCAGTTCTCATGGCAGCTTTTTTAGTTTTACGGTTACCATTTCACCAAGGGGTTGACCACTGAGGAAAAATGTGTACACTGGAATTCCCGTAAACCGGAATTCCCTCGGAATTCCTACAAAAAAAAAAGTCAATTTGAAGAAATATCGATAAAATTTTAAAACTAAATGACGGAAATACTGGTAATTCCGGGGGAATTCCGATTGGGATTCCGGGCCGGGGAATTCCGAGGAAACCCGACGAAATATGAAAGATATATTTCGGAAATTTCGCACAAAAGTTTTTTTTGAGATTTCTGTGTGGAACATAAACTTTAGACTTTTAAGTAGACTATGTCATGATTATGACCCAATCTGAATAATGCCGGATTTTACATATCAAAACTTTTCACATTTTCATTGAGGCTGGTATTTATTATTATTATCGGGAACAAAATAAATCATCTATTTAATGCAAGTCACAATCCTAAAATAAAGGGAACGGATCGTCTGATTCCACTCAGGTTTGTTTTATTAGCATCATTTTTCCTGAGATTTTTTCTTATAGAATCAAGTTCTGAATCCGTTAGAATAAATAAGTATCGAAAAAATACAATTTGTCATTGAAAAAAATACGGTATTTTATGGTCTATTGAGTAAATTCTATTATTTTCAACCGCTAAATGATTACGGGATACTCAATCTGTGGAGAAAATCCTTTTTATACGTTTTTGTCATCGCCTATATAGCGAAAATGAACTGTTTCCTAAAAACGTATATTCCATAATATAATAATAATAATAATAATAATAATAATAATAATAATAATAATAATAATAATATCGTCTTTATTATTTCTTTGAGTAAGCACAATAACAAGTTTTGTTTAGAATAACATCGAAATAAAGGGCGAAGTTCAACTCTTGTGATATTTCTACCACAAGATTTGCTCTTCCACTTAACCCTAATAATACCTGCACATATTACATAATATAGATTGAGTATATCACTCACGCACAAATAACGGGGGCTTTTATCGTGAAATAAAAAATCATCTCACGCTTGAGATTCCAATAATATTTTTTTATAGGTAGTTCTGAACATTTTGAAATTACTGTTTTTGATCTTATGTGGTATCTGGTTATAGAGATCGTGAATTTGATATGTAAATGATCGTCTGAACAGTTCTGTTCTGAAGGGAGGCAATGTTAGTAAACCCCTTCGTCTAATATTCAAGTTATGTATATCTGTGCGAAATTTGACTTTCCTGTGAAGATAAGGAGGTTTTTTGGTATTTATGATTCTATTGAAAAGGCAGACAGAGTGATATTTTCTTCTATTGTTCATATTTAACCATCCGATTTCCAGGAGTTTGTGTGATATTCTTCGTCTTCGACGAACACCAAATATTAATCTAAGGCAACAATTCTGAACTTTTTGGATTTTATTCTTATATAGAACGGTCAAGTTAGGTCCATACAGATAATCTGCATAGTTGAATAATGAAAGTATTAATGATTCGCATAATACTTTCTTTACATTCAACGGCAAGAGTTTGCTATTTCCATAAATAACTTTCAGAGAAGAATAAGCATATTGTAATAGTTTATTGACATGCTTCTCGAACCGCAAGTCTGAGTCTACTAGAACGCCCAAATTTTTCGCCTCGTTAACTAATATCAATTGCTCACCATTAATATGGATATCAATACAATTTGCAACAGCTTGTCGATTATTTCTGGGGCCGAATAACATTATGTTTGATTTCTTTGAATTTATAAGCAGACAGTGGTCAGTAGCAACTTTCAGAAACGTGGCAAGTTCTTTATTAATGCGGTCACATGCATTGCCTACACCCTGAGCAGGAAAACTATAATATAGTTGGGTGTCATCAGCATATAGATGCACTTTGCAGTTGAGTATACAGTCAACAACACGAGACGAGTAAATGGAAAATAACAAAGGTCCAAGAATTGATCCCTGTGGTACCCCAGATCTAAGCAACCTATATTCAGAGCTGTCATCATCAATACACACCTTCTGTTGTCTATTTTTTAGGTAGGCATTCATGAGTGATAGAGCGTTATTCGTGAAACCTATATACTTCAGCATACTCATCATTAAATCAAGGTTAATTGTATCGAATGCTCTACTGAAATCGAGCAAAATCAAAAGCGTGTACTGTTTTTCATCTGTGGCTTTAATAATGTCGTCCACGATATGGAGGAGAGCCGTTGCACAACTGTATCCTTTCCGAAATCCAGACTGGATATGGGGTAATATGGAGACACTAGACACATAGTTTTTAATTTGCACTTCCATGGCTCTCTCTAAAACTTTTGATAATGTTGGCAGGATACTAATAGGACGTAGATCTTTGAACTCTGTAGGATTCGATTTTTTCGGGAGGACCCGTACAATTGCTCTCCTCCACGCCGTAGGAAACACCTTCTCTGACAAACAAAAATTTATAATATGTGTAATATAGGTGACTATATGGGGACAACAGAGCTTTATAAGCCTGATACTCAAACCATCACATCCTTTAGCATTTGTTTTGATATCGCTGATAGTTTTATAAACAAAATAATCATTTACCGTACTGAAATCAAATGACGAATCAACTAGTCTATGATTATCATATAAATTCTTCAAATTCTCAGATGGCTCATTGAACGGAATCGATTCTATGAAAAAATTGTTGATATCACTACATTTCTTCAACTCATCCGGAATAGATGATTTTTTCGAATCAGGCAAGAGTTTATCGGATTTCAGAGTTTTCCACATTTCTTTGGGAGAGTTATGATTGAATTGATGAGTAAAGTAAGCCTTTTTCTCCCTATCGATTGCTTGATTGGTGTAATTTCGCATCTGTCTGTAGAATTGAAGATGGGTTTCAGATTTAGTTTTCTTGTACTTCTTGAGAGCCTTGTCTCGTTCATTCATCATTTGTTCAATCGTACCTGTCAACCATGGAGCTTTAGGTTTGGTCACTCTAGATGTAGTAATGGGAATATGTCTGTCAAATAGATCATTCAGGCAATTCACCAAATAAGAAACTTTCTCATCAACTCTTTCTTGATCATAAATTCTGAAGAATGCAGTATTATATAAGTCTCTTTGGAACAATTCTTCATTAAAGTTTTTAAAATTTCTGTAAGTGCACATTTTTGGTTTGTGTTGCCCCCCACCCAGTCTGAACTTGCAATAGACTATTAAATGATCTGCAATGATATGAGATATTACACCTGTAGCCACATCGGCTTCTCGATTCACTATAACATAGTCCAGTAGTGTTGCAGATGTGGCTGTGATTCTTGTTGGAACATCTATCAGCTGAGATAAACTCAAAGACTCTATAACCGAAATAAACTTTTTTACCATACTATTATCGCTATCAAGGAGATTCAAATTGAAATCTCCCATACAAATTATTTCGTCCACTGTGGGAATTATGGATATTAAACTATCTTCAAAATCATCCAAAAATGAATTCGTATTCTGCTCGTGTGGCTTGTATATTACACCCACCGCAATCACTTTTTTTTCCAGTTTAATTTTCACCCAATATTGCTCCCAAATATGATCCTGTCTACTGGGTAATACCTCACAATTGAGATTATTTTTGAAAAAAATACATAATCCTCTACCATTGACGTTTCGGTCTGCTCGATATAAACTATAACCATTTATTGACAACTGACCATTAGTAACGTGATTTTTTCAACCAAGTTTCGCATACCAGAAATATATCGAAAGAGTTACCCAACATCACCCCTTCAATATCATGCAAGGAAGTCAAAAGAGATCTCGCGTTCAAACAACCTACATACAAAGAACGCAAAATCAAAAATGATTGATAATCCTTCAACATTACCTACTGGGAAAATAAAAAAATATTGTTCACCGGTGTGTTCACCCTGTATAAACTCAAATGAGAACAGTTGACACTGAACCACAATATATCCGATCATCTTTTTATTACAAACCGATAAATTATATAAAACCGTCCAAATAACATGATGGTGCTGCAAAGAAACTTCAGAAATCATACAAAGACTGCAGTCATTGACTATATAACTCAGATCGTATAACGCGAGCTATAACCGTCTTATTTCAATTTCGGTAACCGCTGGCAACAATATGACAACCTGTGTTTTGTCTGCCAATTATGATCTAGTCTCTATTCCACCATCAAGGGCGTCCCTTCTTCTTGTAGAGTGAAATTTCAAGACACGTCATTTTTGAAATATTGAGGAAAATAATGGCAGTCGCAGAGGTTGACCCCAAAAACAAACACACAAACTACGACACAAAGTTTTTTTGGGCTGTTTCACATGCCCAATTCATATATATTCGAATCAGAATGAGGTTCTATTCCATTGAAAGAAGTTATCGGATTATTTGAAAAAACTACCCCCAACCCCTCTCGAGGCCGCACAAACTATAAAACAAAGTTTTTTGGGTTGTTTCACATGCCTTATTTATATATTTGAATCAGAATGAGGTACTATTCCACTGAAAGAAGTTATTGACTCATTTGCAAAAACTTCCCCAACACACCCCTCCAGGGACATATCAGATTATGTCTATCAGATCGTGAAGATTGTTGTCATCAGGCTTATTTTTCGCTAACAAAATGTATTTCAAATTGGAAATTCGCCACAAACTCTTTCAAAAGAAAGCTCCTAACTTTCTTCGTCCAGTGGAAGAGGAGTACTTCACAACGGTGTTTTGTTTTTGAATTATGATTTTATATAAATAGTGAAATTTTACTGTATGCTTTTTTATTAAAGCGCGAATAAATTGAAGTTACCTACTAATAATCCCTATAGTTTCTTTATAAATTTTTCGGAATTCCCTAGGATTTCCTTCGGAATTCCCCGGAATTCCCTCGGAATACCTCAGAATTCCCCGGAATTCCCTCGGAATTCCTATCAATTGTACACCGGAATTCCCATGCCAAGCAGACGTGGTTGAAGTATATTTGATGTAATGATCTAAACATTGTTGAACGAAATAGAGAAGTTTCAACCTAATTATATTTATGGCATGATCTGTTCATTTTTTTTTACTCTGAATGTTATATTTCCGATAAAGGGAAGCATTTAGTTCTCAAGGAAATATTTTCTGTGGAATTCTATAACCAATTCACATGAAAATCTAAGCAGATACTGGTTCTTCCATGAATGTATTGATGTTCAACCTCTCTCCCAAGTAGGACAATAACCAACGTGATTTGATAACAAATAATATTTTTGCAGTAATTATTTGATCTGGGGCATCTTTCAATCATTCAGACTATAACCCTGAAGGAGAACGCAGTAGCCAATAAGCCATTCTAGGGTCTATAACGATAATTAATCACCCTGGAAAGTTTCGGTTTACCGTTGTAAGTTACATGTCCTGAGAAGTTAGCTCTCGACGTAGATTCCAAACTCACAGTGCCCTTGGGTAAATGATTGTTTTATTAGATGGATCACGCCACCGCACCGATCTTAAAATGATAGAAGGCAAACTTCTGCACGAGTTTAAGGCAGTTCAAAAAATTTCATCACTATAAGATTCGCTGAAACATATTTGAAATTTCTATTTTTTTGACACAATTTTAAATCATAAATTGAGGCCGACGAAAAATGGATTATCATTCGGTAGGAGTGGTGTTGTTTGTAATTTCCATTGTCTATGTCATTAACTCTTTTTGAAACATGTTGCTAAGAGAAAACGAAAAACTCATAAGAAATACAAAACAAAAATGGATTCTTGGTCAAAAAATAAAATCGATGGTTTGATTGATCAATATAATATTGTGACAAGAAAATTGAGAGGTTTCAAATGGAGTTGATAATATAGACAAAGTCCGAACCACTACCACTTAGCAAGGAATATTGTTACCCACATTCAAGAAATCATTCGGTATACGAAAAAAAAAAGAAAGTACTCATACTGGTAGTTCGTGAATCATGGTCCTTCTGAACATTCTCGTGGACATTTTCTTCAATAACATGGTAATACAAAATCGTTCAAGTTCTGTTTGAATGTGGATTTTAATTTTCTCTTCTTACTTATTTCGATACTTTTTCCATTAATCAGCTGGTACCCCTTAGGAACGTCAAACCAAATCGAAACTTGTGCGAGCAAGATTAACGAGGCCTTACCTTTTCAGGTTTGATTCCCAGTACGATGGTTCCGAAGCGAGCAATTGAATTGAATTCCGCTTGACAGTCGGACACGCTCATCTCTATTCTATCGAGAACCACAAATAACCTAGAATAATCTGAAAAAAATCAAGAATTAATGTTTGAACAGGGCCAGACTTTTTCAGTGTAACCTAAAAAGTTGTTGTTTGAAAACTGTTCCATCTGAATTAGAACAAAATCCAATAAGTCATCAACTTTTTTTATAACTCAAAATTAATTGCTAAAATGAATGTTTCACACGGACACTGGAATATCAAAATTTACCATCAAAAAATGATAGAAGTCATAAATTTTCATTTTAAAATAATATGGCAGCAGCGCAAATCTCTAAAAATTGAAGCTGGTCATTACAAACTGCTGAAATTTGCAGAAAAGTTGCCTCGACATGTCTTTTCATTTACCAACTGGATAATGTGGTGAGAAGAGAAGTTTCATTAATCTTTTATTATGCCAAACTTCAATAAATGGTGAATCATGAATTTGTCAAATGAAGCTGCTCACCAGAAACTACAAGTGTTTGCAAATTATATAAAAGGGCGGTGAGATCAATGGTATCTGCAGCAGACGAGTTAGGTGTAGAAATTTTTCCAGAAAGTTGGGGATGCTTACTTCAAAAGTTCTAAATTTACCCATGTGAACAATTTCAAACCTGTCAACTTTGAAATCGTTTGATTTCGATCAACTTCACAACACAAGAAACAGGCTTTTGATCACCGACTCAAATCATAGGAGATTGTCATTACTTGAGTATCAAACTTTATGTCGAATCCGAATCAAGTTGCTTGTGTTAGTAGCGTATTTTTGAGATCGAAACGTAGGGTCTAAAATGCATATGCATATCTTCTGAAATACAATTTTACAGTTGCATATGCGAAAGGGGTCTTGCACCTCTTCGAAGTTTCGTTGGGTTCTCAACCTACCACAATCTGAAAAAAGAAGATTTTTTTATTGAAATCTATACAAGTGTAGAAGGGCAGAAGTGTTTTTTCCGAAGCGTTAACAACAATAAGTATTTTAATAATTATTGGGTCTTGTTTTTTTATAAGACATGTTTCATTCAGAAGGAACTGAAGAGGGAACTTTTCGTAGTACATTGAAAATCTGCCCTTCTACACTTGTATAGATGCCAATATCAATTGTTATTTCTTCAGATTGTGTTAGTTTAAGGACCCAAAAAACTACGTACAAAGAATCCATCGACCACAAAATTTGTTCTGGTACAATATTTGTCAATAAAAAGTAACCAAGCCTTAAGGGAACCGTCCATTGTATTGGCAGTTCTTCAACTAGCATACCCAAAAAGCGTTACTCATCAAACTTACGACAAATATAATTTTTGAACTTTTTGCAACACTTTTGTTGCCATGTTTATAGGAAAAAGGTATAATTGCGACTTGAGAATGTACTGAATATCTTGAAATTTGAAATATTGTATTTGTACCTGTATAGCGTGAATGAAAACGATAAACCTAATAACGGAAATAATGGAAATCTGTTGATCAACAGAATAAATTACATGGTTCCCAGTGCCACCATATTTCCTTATTCCTATCGCCATTGAAAATGTTCTTTCAGGAATATTGATCTGGTATTATTATTCGAATAGAATAGATAAAAATAGAAATGAAAGAAGTTTCGCTACGCGCATTCCAGACTCCTTTGTCACTACCAGAAAAATATGGTTGTGAAATAGCTTGGACATGTGAATTCTTCAGCAAATTGGGGTTACAATTTCGATTCGTATGGATTTCCACATTCCAGATGATTGTCACTCAAAACTCTATTAATACATTATTTGTCCTTCTGATCATATACATGATATAGGATGAATGATCTTGTGATTATGAGTAATATTTCGACATACAATTGAAGAGTGGGTAAATAGTAGAAGAGTAACACACTGGAAATTTCAATCCTGGAATTCCAATCAATCTAACATAACATACATAACACTAGTTTTCGAGTCGTAGTTTTTCACCACCCTCTAAATATTTGCTAATACGATGATTATTCACGACCAACAAATCAACCTTCTTGATTTCCACATTGTATTTATCGGCTTTGGAGCATTGCGTCGAAACTAAGAACCGTTGATAATACTGTGCATAAATGAATGAGATAAAAGCAATGGTAGAAAGCTTGTTGTACAAAACGAAGCGAAATTGCATTTTGCATTGTCTTGTCAATCCAGTTTCTAATTGTCTGCCTTAACCTTGCTTTTAACACGGTTTTTGTTTACGTTTATTCGATTTTTTACATTTCCGATGTGTTCTAATCGGTTTGTTTTCGGAACGATCCAGCTGCAATTGAACCTACGACGAACTGTTTTGGTTTCGGTTGCCAAGTTTTGTATACGTGATACAGTCTATGTGAAATTTTTGTGTGTTCAGATCGAGAAACATGGGTCTCGCTAAAGTTTTCGACAGAATAGGTTGGTAAACATACGTTATTTTGTCATTTTCAAACTTGTTCTATTTACTCCCTTTTCCTTCAGTGTGAGTTGTATCAGCGATATATGCTTCAGATGCAAAATGATTCAATAGACGCCCAATTCTACATTATCTGGTCGAAAGAGTGAAGGTCAATTGAAATTTAAAGGTTGTTTTAGTAAATAATTACACAATTTCATCAATTTTGAATGAAATCACTATTGAAGGCTTGTTAGATAATTCGAGTATAGTATGAAGTTTTTATTTTGTGGTGGATGGATTCTTTCTTTGCAGTTTTTTTGGGTTCTTAACCACCATAATCTGAAAAAATAGAGATGAATGTTAGATTCGACACGAGTGTAGAAAGGCAGATTTTCTATCTACCCCGATAAGTTTCTGCGTTAACTAAAAAACATTCAGAATGAGACACGTTCTATCAGTCAGCCACTTCTCGTATAAGTATCTCAAATTTTTGACATCTACAAGAAACGAATTCTAGAAGAGAATATTTGTAAAAGGATATTTTAAACGATGAGTTTTGGAACTTTTGGTGTAAAAGTTGAAACTTTTCCTAGAGATCAATTACCCTAACACCAAACTGATATTTTTGCACTCGACGCGCGTTTCGCTAACAAGGTTAGCATCTTCAGGAGAAGAAAATTGATACTAAATCTAGAGCTGAGGTTAGTTATTTATATACCTAAAGTTTTCCGGTCTGATATGGACTAATAGAACGTGTTTTATTCAGAAGGAACTATTTTTCAATAAACGTAGCAATTTATCGGGGTAGATTAGTAATCTGCCCTTCTACACTTGTATAGATTCCAATATAAATTCTTAATTTTTCACATTGTAGTAGATTAAAAACAAACTACGAATAAAGAACTCTGGTAAAATTGTCCAGGTGCTTCGAACTCACCAATCATTCTGCATAAAAGCATGTTTTATTTATAATTGCGTGAGTTCATTTTCGTATTTTTACGAAATAACCCAACTCCGACATTTTCGAATGCACTCTTTCTATGGCCTTCGTTGTAAATGGGAGAAATAGTATTGATTAATAACTGCAAGACGACGAGAGGACTGCCCATAATACTCATTTATTGAATGGAACCAATATTGTGTTCAAACTAGTTTTATTTTCGTGGAATTGAATTCAACCCAATCGTTTTTTTTGAGTGTCATTGGTCTTTCATCGTAATTTTGCCCCCTCTGATATTGACTATCTCCCCGACACAATTATATATATATATATATATATATATATATATATATATATATATATGCTGGCTGGAACTTCCGGTTGATCCGCGTCTGGAAAGATTTACTTGTCTACGTTTCGGCTCCCATTTCGGAGCCATTATCAAGACTGAGTGACCTTGCGTCTAGGTCTGAGTTGTCGTCTTACTAGCTGGCTATCATCACTGGAGATCGAGGATTGAAGATTGGTGGGATTTAAGGGTTCATTAGTAATTATGGGATCAGGGATCGGACGGTCGATGGGAGGTTCGAACGGATTAGTTCCCAAGTCGGAGTAAATAGAAGTATGTCGGACCAAGAGTGGTTTCCGGGTATTGGGGAGTCTTTGAGAATCGTCGCGTTTATTGAGACAGTTGGGACGTTTTTCGATTTCAATGGCTTCACGGGTAACTCTGGTTTGGAGGGTTTTGGCTGTGGCAACGGTTTTGGTGTTATGAAATCTATTTTGTGGCCTGTTTCTAAATGATGTTGGAATAATGCTGAGTTTGTGTCAGAATTACGGACTGCTAGTTCGTGTTCATATGCTCTACAGGACACTCGTCGGTTGGTCTGGCCGATATATGTTCTGGGACAGCATGGTATTTCATATATTCCTTGGGTTTCATTGGGGATAGTGTCTTTGGGTGTTCGAAGGTAGGTGGATATTTGGTTGTTAGCTGTGAAAATGGTTTTGATGTCATGTCGTGTCAGAATTCGACTTATTTTATCAGTAACACCATGAATATATGGAAGGAAAGCTTTTTGTCGTTCAGGTTCGTCCTTCGGGGGTCAAGGGTGAAGATCTCGGGTTTGCTGGAGTTTAATAGACTTGTGGATTTGGGAATCGGAAAAATCGTTCTGGGTAAGTGCGGATTTGAGCTTTTCCATTTCATTGGATCTATTGTGGTTATCGGTGAGTTTGAAGGACCTATGTATGAGAGAATTCAGAACCGAATTCAGTTGTGCTGAGTGATGATGAGACTTGGCATCGAGGTACCGGTTTGTATGGGTTGGTTTGCGGTAGACGGTGTGAGTGAAAGAATTGTTGGACTTCCTGATGAGAACATCCAAGAATGGGAGGGAGTCGTCCTTTTCTATTTCCATAGTGAATTGTATGTTGGGGTGAATGGTGTTAAGGTGGGCCAGGAATGTTGGTAGGGTTTCAAACCCATGAGGCCAAATGGCAAAGATGTCATCTACGTATCTGAGCCAGCAAGTGGGCTTGAGTTCAGATGTGTCAATGGCTCTGGTTTCGAAGTCCACCATGTAGAGGTTTGCAAGAACTGGGGAGAGGGGGGAACCCATCGGAGCTCCTTTCACTTGTTTGTAGAATTTGCCCTGAAATAGAAAGTATGTACTGGACATACAATGGCTGATGAGGTTGAGATTGTCTCTAGAGATTTGATGCTTGGTTTCCAAAACACTCAAGGTTTCAGCTAAAGGAATATTCGTGAAAAGAAGAAGTTGAAGGTTTTGAGTGTTTCATTGAAATGAAAAGAGTTTTGGATATACGACGAACACTGTTCTACTAGAGGTTGGAGGATGTTTGCTAAGTATCTGGAAAGGGGTTGTGTTGGGCATCCAAAGGCGCTAACTATGGAACGGAGTGGGATATTCGGTTTGTGTATTTTTGGGAGGCCATATATTCGGGGAATGCGCTAAGATTTCTTCCTCGGAATGAGAGCTTTCTTCTGGTCATTCGGGATATTGGAGTTGTTGATGAGGGTTTTGGTCTTTTTCTCGAGATACGTTGTGGGGTCTCTTGAAGTGTGTTGGTATTCAGGGGAGTTGATCAATGTTGTCATCTTTTCAACATAGTCTGTGGTGTTGAGGATCACAGTGGCGTTGCCCTTATCGGCTGGTAGATTGATGATATCTGGATTGTTGTGGAGATTCTTGAGGGACCGTCTCTCAGCTGGGGTTACATTGGATTGGGGGACTTTGGCTCTTCTCAGGAAGGAAGCAACATCTTGCCTAGCTTCTTCGGCAGTGTTCTTAGGAAGATGAGAGATGGCTGCTTCAGTGTGAGTTATAATGGTTTCGATTGGAATAGATCTAGGAGTAATCGAGAAATTGAAACCTTTTGATGAAATGTTGTGGGCAGCTGGGTCAAGTGGAGTGTCAGAAAAGTTGTGGACTAAAACTGGGGAGTCCGCTGGGGATGATTGTGTAGCTTTCAGCTTGAGTAGTGCTGAGAGCTTTTTCTTTTGTGTGCTGGTTTTTTCATTGGCAATATGATCTGCTTTTTCATGGGATATTCTGACGAAAGTGTCCCAGATAGTTGGATGAATTGTTGAAACGGAAAGTTCACCAAAACATTGATGAAGGGATGACTTGATGAAGTGTAATTTACTTCTTATGTCGTGAATGGTATTTCGAATAAGAGCGAAACTAGCATATTCTAAGATGCGTTTAGTATGGAACGATTTGATGTGGTGTTTCAGACTGAATGACTTGGGAATTACTTGATGTGTTCTGCAGGATTTAAGGAAGACGCGGATCAACCGGAAGTTCCAGCACATTTCTAACCGCGAAAGCCTAGCCGATCAAATATATATATATATATATATATATATATATATATATATATATATATATATATATATATATATATATATGAGGTGAATCTCTTCATTCCCCAAGATGTCTATAATACATTGCAATATATTATATGATAATAAAATAGAATGGTAACTCACTGACGTGAGATTTATTAATGAAAAAGAGGTAAAAATCGAACATGAAAATATAAAAGTGACGTGACGTTGGCAATGAATTCACGTTCTTTTTTTTATAATATGAATTCGAACATATGTTTTAATCTCCTTTCTGGATTACGCTGAGAAAGTCGAAATAGAGGGGGATTTTTTCTTATCTTTCTCGTATTTTATTGAATATGTGTAAATTTTGCTGAGATCATTCAAATCGCTTCTCTTGTTTATAGAATGATCATTATTATTTCTGAAAATACACCTTTGGAAAGATTGATTTCACTATCCAAAATTGCAGCTTGTCCGTAAATCAAACGATGAACTCTGCTATTAACATATTTTGATAAGGCATAAGAATTAACATTCCTTCCACAGTCATTTTTATGAGAAATTATACGACTGTTGAGTATTCTAGATGTTTGGCCAATATATGATTCAGGACAATCCATACAAGGAATCACATCACATTTGGTCTATTTTCAATCGAAATTGGAGCCTCAATTCTGCTATGTAATTTGGAAATTATTACGATATTTTTTCTGCTATTTTGGTATTATAATTTTGAAAAATATTTATCAATTTTGGTGTAATTCTTGTATATAACGTAGTGATTTGTAAATTGTTATGCTATTACGGACTTGATTTCGTTATTATTTGGTTCACTAGATGCTTTGTGCCTTGTATAAGAATTTTGAATCAGGATGTCTCGTTTATATATATATATATATATATATAATTTTTTTTTTTTTCAGAAATATAACTTGGTTAGCGAAATATCAGTTCTGTATTGTTTTTCTCATTTCAGGCTCCATAATGTTTCACGTTCGAAGAAGGCCTGCTGATTGCGCGCCAAGAAAAAGAAAAAAGAAACCAGGAGCGCTAGGGCACGCGGCCAGTACGAGAGACGTCAGAGGGGATACTGCCCCCTTCTTGCTCGAACTTGGGCCTGACGGTTCGGCTCCCCATCCCGGAGATACTACTAAGACGATACGGTTGACAAATGATGTCGTGGAGGTAAGAATCCTGTTTCATAAATACCTTATGTAGTCCCAGCGCCAGTTGGGGCAGAACTGGATACTGACAATGAAATATTGCGATAGGCTTTCTACGTATGAAAAGTATTACCAAAAAGCTCCCAAAAAATGCACCTCTGCTTGCACCACACTATATTTTCAGGATTTGTCCACTCCAATACATTTGTATAACCTCCGAAGAATATCACCATACAATTAATTATTGTAAGATTGCAACAGTTGTCTGAATCATCATACAAAGAGACTTGAACTCTCTAAAGATTCGGCGTACCCCCTTGTGGGATTATGAAACAGCAAAACATATATTCTGTGTTTCAACTTATTGTTGGACGCCAGCTCCCTCCCATCCCTTTACGACTGAGAGGAGTGAGATTCGAACCGGAAGTTCCAAACCTGCGTTGAAGCTATTTATTATTACATATTTATATTTTGTGCCTACAGCCGCGGCCCAGTTCAGGTTTTCAAGGTTTGACATTGTTTGACTCTCGCCATAGAACTGAAAGATCATGGAATATATGAAAGTGAAGCTTCAGAAAAACAAGCAGTGTTTATTTGTCTAAGCTCCTTCACTTAGTTCACTTGATCTCTAACGTATATGATTTCAAATATACTAACCCACCATTTTCTATTCACGAAATTCCAATGGAAGTCATAAAATGAGTACCCATATTGGATAACGGGTTGAAATAAATACGGATGGAAATGGGGAAATCGAAACTTGTTCGAGCTAAGGTTTAACGATATCTCACCTTTCGACTTGTGATTCCCAGCACGGGCACGGGCGAGAATGAGGCGTGAACACCTGTTCAAGTCTGGTCAACCATCCAGATCATTGCCACGATGATCGTTGCTACCCACTAGCCATCTCCAATTCCAATAGTGATAATGGGATTTGAGAACATCAAACAGATTGTCTCAAACTAGAAAAAAGGGTATATGTTGAAACTGAAACTTTCATAAAGAAATTTCGCAAGTTTTTCGGACAAAATCAAATTCGTAAATATCTTGATATATACCTCTTATTCTTGCTATCTTTTTGATATCGTTAATTCACAGTTTCCGAGTTTCCGTAGTGAAATTCGTGAACCGCAATAAGTATTTTCACCAATCATCATCATTTAATTCTAGAGATGTACTATCCGAATAGGTTAGAGGGGTATCCAATATCGTAAATTTTCCAAATTAATCCTTGCAATCCTGTGCAATTTTAACGGCGCTGCTTTCAGTTTTATTGTTGATTGCTGGACATAAAAATTTCAGTATTACGTTCAGTATAAAACGTCCCCTTATTTAAGAAATGAGGAAGCTGCGGACGAGAAAAATCAATTATATAAATGTATTGGAATTACTAAGATTGAAAATTATTATATTATCATTTCTATAGCTTCTTACTCGGAGCCATTTATTGAAAATTGGACTTGAATATGAAAGTTACAAATTGATATTCAGTATGTAGTCAAATAAAATTGAAAAAAAAGAACGCCTTTTTTTTGTAATGTACATCATTTTTGTCAATATAAGAGGCAGTAGGAGGAAAAATAACAGTAACAGTTGTTATTATTATATTCAATGAAAAAAATATCTGAGGGAAAATCTTTCAACTTGCATAATAGCTCAACTTTTCAGAATAAGTCGATTGAATACGACTGTATCCTATGGAAATTGCAATTAAAACTTTTTTGTTCGTTGATCTTTTTCATTAGATTTATGGCAAAAATCACATGCAACTTTTTACAAACAAATAACCGATATTTTTTTTTGTCAAATGCCACCACTGATAATGAAACGAACCTTACCCCTTTTTTATAGGGTAATCAGCTTCGTTGAAATTATGAAGTAATATCACTCGAGACATCTGGGTTTCTTGCCATATTTTTGTAATTTCAAATTTTATTTATTGCACGGGGGTCCTGGGGGCCTAAAAATGAGAAAGGGGAGAAGGAGAACAAAAGTACTGTAACAAACAGCACGCTCTCGTCTTTGTGTGTCAGTTCTCTGTGACAATTGATGAAAAATAGTTATTAATTGTTATAGTGTGTATCAGCCTCTTAGAGTGATGAAATAGTATCATCCTGGTTTTCAGCCGTTTTTCGAATTTGAATCAAAAAAAAAAAATTAAGACCTTCAACTATTATTTCGACGACCGTACTGTCTTCTATATACGTGGATTTTTTCAATGTTTTTCTAGCCATAGATTCCGAGAAATGATGAAACCTGAAAAATATCGATTATTCACCCTCAGAGGGAGAAAGAGAGAGGGAGACAAAAAATGATGCTGAATGCTCTTCTGACCTGGGTAACATCAGTCGCAGGTCAAATCGAAGTTTTGTGATTGAGGGCATTTTTATTATCTTAACCCAGGATACCCTTTCTGAAATTTGAGTGATACACTTGATTGGAAATCTCACATAAATGAAACAATAAAGAACTATAAGATGAATACCTTTTTTTTGTACACATGTCAGTAGACAGAGTTTGCTGAATATTCGATGTTACTTCTTTTACAGAAGTTTTTTGTTCTTTCTACATTAACTTTGAGACTAAAAAGCAGAAAATAACTTCCTCAAACTTAAGAACTATTCAAGTAGCCTACAAAAAAAACTCGTTATGATATATTTTTAAAAACATTTTAGTGACTATAAGAAAAATGATGCGAATTTTCCTATAATTACACGAAATGCTATGTAACCCTGATTATAACTAAAAGGTACTGTATTTCATATGAAATAAAAATGGCAAAGTAATTAATGACGATCAAATTATATTCATTTATACAGATTTTTATTTTTTTTTCAATATTACAAAATCGTACAAATATCTTGTTAACTTTGTTCAACAATAAGAGTATTATGAAAGTTGTAAAATTAAGGACTTAGGGTTTGACGTTGATAAATTTCCATACCCATTTTTTGGTGAAGGAAAAGTTATGATGAATTTTATTTCGAACATCTCCTCCATGTTCAAGCAGGATTCATTCTTCTTGAAGCTACTAGATAGCGAAACACGTGTAGCAGTTTTGAAAAGCCATTGTCAGTGAAAATCGCATAGGAAACTTTTGTATTTTATACAATCACTTTCAATTTTTGACAAGAAAATTTTTCAGTTAGATTTTTCATGAGAACCTGTTTTTTCAGATTATTTTAACTATTATATTTTTGAAGCTTATGATGTTTTTATAGATTATCATTATGACCATTAGCAACTAAATGCGCAACATGGAGTCGCAGAAATTTTACAGAAGCAAACATTATTAAAAACTGCAAATCTTTCTTAGATTGTAAATATTTAATTTTAATTGATGACGAATGGGATGCAAACTGGCTACTTCGCCAAAATTTTCGTTTTATTCAAGTTTGCTAGAAAAACAAATCGTTAATTCTGAAAGTCTTAGTGAGGATATCGGGACCATTTCTTCATATTCTTGCAGTTTCATCGATCTTTGATAAGTATGCAAAAATTTAAATTGATCCGACATTTCATAATTGGTCAAAACCGCGTTCAAAGTTTCCGTTACAAACATACATACCAAGCTAATCAAAGCGTATGATAATAATTAAGAAAATTACTATTGAATGTTGCATCGTCTTCTGGGTTCAAAGCCCCATGTGGCAATTATAAAAAATCTGACAGAATTCTTATGCTTTTTCTGTTAAATTCGTAGTTTAAACTACAAACATAATATAAACTAATCCTATGAAAATGACCCTTAGCCTCTTTGATTTTTGTTTTCTATAAATCTCAATTTGTTTGTTTATATAGGATTCATCGAATACTCGTGTTCTTTTTTGATCAAAGCAGAAATTCAGTAAAAGTTAAAGTGGATACAAATGAAATCATTATAAATGGCGTCATTCAATTGTTAGGTTAAAAATTTCACATAAGAACTGAAGGTTGAGATCGATATTTCCATCAATGAATCATTTGCATATATTTTCCGAATTAACCACAAGTAGACCCGAGTTAAAAATTTTGAATGAAACCCTGTATATTTTCCTAAACCATTTGATGTAACAGAATGTTCTGTAGGTAGGAATGAGATATTTTGATAAAACGACTGTTTCATTATCTTTTTGTGCAACAAGGTGGAATATTCCCTTCCAAACCTCGAAGGTGGATAACTTCCGAACAGAGAGCGCCATGTTTCGACCTCAGCTTCCTCTTCTATTGGTTAAAATACGTGAACTAAAAAATGGTAATTCAATAAATTAAATTTTATTATTTTTATAGTATTCGTTTGAGAATGTCCGTATAGAACGAAATTGTATTATAGTTACAAATTCAAGTGGTATAAAAACATAGGAAGTTTTATTTCTCGTATTTCAAGAGGAATTTCATTTTCTGTCGAGGGTTTTCATGCTATTTTTATTCACAATCATTCGAAATAATTTCATAAAATGAACATAATATGGATATTTGCAAAATTAATTACAATACATTTTGGGTTTCAACTAGTTTTTGCCAACAGACCAAGTGCACGAATATTATGATTGTGATTGCAAAAATATAACAATGTATGAACATTCCGGTTTCGTTTTAATCAATGTGTTTGACATAACAATAATATTCCAAAAATCTCATTCCCATGGGAGTGCTGCAAATAGGTATTTGATGGATAACTCTCTGAAATATTGGCGGCATTTTGACTAATAAAAATCAACTGGTCCTGATTAGCGACAATTAGATAGACATATGCTCTACGGAAAATGGCTGATGAAGTGGTAACGTTTCATTTTTGAGATCTGATTGAGACTTCAGTCATGAAAGAAAGTTAGGGTTTTGATGAAGAATGTGATTACTTATATATTTTTCATACGTTCGGTACTGGGATAGGGTTTGGGTAGCTATAATATTAGATCAGGCCGGTCAGCTTGGTTTGTGAAACTACGTCGCTATCTACACGTTAGCGGGGAAAAACTAGTCCTAAATGAACCTTCATTCCTAATATCAAATTTCTAACCTCTCGACTAATCGAACGTCGCCGTTTTAGATATTTTGTTCTCACCGAGTATTTTGTAATTAATAATTAATAACCATAATGGTAACAGACGGCCTCTTGAGGGCTCTCCAGACACGAGAGCTATTCATCACGATAAAGGAAGTGAAAAAGGGCGCGATATGTTGTCTTTTGTTTTCCGTACTTGGCCGTTATCAAAGGCGACTTTGTTTTATTAATTAGAAATAGGGAACTGGTGCCTGATGAAGGGAAACAATTTAATATCGGGTAAACGACTGGACTTCTTGCTTAATTTCACTTGAACGGTCTTCAACGTTGAATTAATTGGCTGGTGAATGAAACGCTTTGATCCTGAGTTACGCACTTGAAAAATTACTCTCGTGTAATGAATATAATTTAAATTTTCAAAGACTTCCTTCATTTTCATCGAGTTAAAATCCCTACTACTTTAGACTTGTGACTGTTCTACTAGTAGTGTTTCAATAGGAGGAAAAGAGTGTCAGGGAAGACTCTTCTCTTACTCTACCAATTTAACGAAAAAACTTTCTCAACACGGGAATATTTCCATCCGATTCGTTTATTTTTTTGCGGTTGCACAAAACAACGAAATTGTTGTAATTTTGGCGAGAGAATTGACGCTGTAGTTCTCTGGGTTTCGAGATTTTTTCTCTGTCCTATTATGGAATGACTCTGACACGTTTCATGATTGACGGGTACTGCTCCTGAAGTATGGCGCATGGAATTAGTAACAAGGCTTACGTACTGAAGGATTTTGATGAAAGTCGATGGCGTTTTGTATGACAAATACCATTAATAATAACATTTATTATTCAAATAGGTTTGTCGTTTTGTTTGTATCATATTGGCTACATGTTGAATGCGTAGTATCCCTGAGTGAACATCATCCACCAGTATAGTCGGCTAAGACTCGCTTCACTGTTCGCATTACTTAATGCGGCAAGTTGTATTGCCAGAATTGTTATTGCAGATCTGTTTTACACTTGGAATCAATAAAACCTACCAATTTCTTAGGTGAACAGAAAAAATAATTCGGAATTGTACCTTCATCTTCGAATGAAATAAGTAGAAAGAGAAGGGGGTGGTAAATAAACCCTGGCTAACCCAAACTAGAGACAACATGGGACGACTTCATTCTGTTTTCTGAAAATGTTGGTTATTTGACTAGTAACATTTAATGGAATTTTAAAAGTGACCAAAAAAATCAGTATATTCGAAAATAATTTCTACCGATGAGGGTGCTGAAGTCTCTTGAAAAATATCGGCTCCATTTGGTAATCAGCTGATCGTGGTCTGTTAAAAACACATGTTTACTATTCTGTAAGTACTCCAGTCTATGACGGTGAAAAATGTGTAAACTGTGTATTTATCCCATACAGCACCGACTCGTATGAAAATTTGGATATATGTTCTACTTACCCCATATTCCAAAATCTACCCCGTCCCGAGGGTTGCTTTCTCCCTAGGGGTAGATGCCACCCCTTCATGGGGGTGAAAAAATTTTTATTGGAAATAAGTGCGGAAATCAATATATTGACTAATTCTAAGCACTTTTTGTTCAATGAAGTTTTTTCTGAAAAGCAATACTTTTCGACTTATTCGCGAGTGAAATTGTCGGTTTTCAGTAAAAAAAAACACGTTTTCAGATCCTTTTTCGCGAATAACTGGAAAATAATGCATCTAATGGAAAAACCTACAGAGAGCAAAATTATAGCTTTTGAAAAAACAAAGGCGATTGTTCATTTGTGATGTATGCAAACCACTCCTAGGCCTCATCGGACTGCTTCCTCCTGTACAGAGCACACCCCTGTATAAACACAGCTTCTGGCACTATGGGGTTCACTGGCAACCATTCATTCAACATCAGTACGAAGTCGCATTGTGCACATGATCACTGTACTATTCAGAAATTAAGATATTGTATTTCAACGCATCCTGCACAAATTAATTGAAAAATTATTCATCGATTTGGGTAAACGAAAATCCAGCTCACGTTGGGTAAAAAACCAGGAACAATTTATTAGATTTATACCAATCAATTATACGCAAGTTACTTCACAATGAGAATTCTCAAAATTGTATTCTCAGCCCAATAAACTTTAGGATGATACTTTTGATCTCAACACATGTAACAAAAAAAGTTGATATGTTAAGAAATATCACTTCTGAATGAGTTTTTCATCAGTAAAATTGGATTTTGATCAATTGACTATGGCACATATTATTGTTGAAATGTTATCAATTTGAGGAACCAATGAATATGGAAATGGTTCACAAACAATTTCAGAAAAAATCATTCACCTAATGACGATCTAAAAATCAGATTGACATTATGATTCAACTTGAAAACTAGACGATATGTTGAATTAGTATCCATGAACCGTTTTAGAATGGAATCCTTACATTCTCCTCTGGCTGCAAGTGGTGGCATAGATGTGTCATCACAAACTGCTTTCGAACTTTCATATGTATTGCCCAAATTAGGCACAGCAGTTTTTTCAAGTTGATTAATATTGTTCTGAATGAGATTTCAACCTTTTGTGTTGACACATCCACCCACGCAACAATTCAGATTGCGCTTATTTTTGACTTTGTTTCATAAAATAAATTAGATATCAACCCAATCGCAAAAATGAAGCTCAAGATCACCAAAATGAACCACAATTCACAATTTCGGAATACATTTGACATTTTTTATCATCATGACGCTCATGAAAGTGACGGAACTTTTTGTTTCACCAAATGGAATCGTTCAAATATTTTCCGATAGAGGCGTATTTTTATGATGAACTTCCCAATGAGTATTGCGGCAATGAATTTCAGGTCTGGACCCATTTTCTTCCATTGCAATAATCATTGTAACAGCTGTTCGAAGAGTTCCTACAACGCGCAAAAAAATGGCTGCAATACTTTCGAAACTTGCGAACTGTAAAGCGATCCTGAGTTTTCGAAACCATTCGATTCGGAATAACTGTATCATATGAAAAATGGCAATTTGAAAATGAGACAATTTTATTCAAATAATCAGAAAAAATGCCCTTTTGTCAAGGGTCACCACTGAGAATATAACACGTGACTCAATGTGAAAACGTAATGTTGAAATGATGATATAATATCATCTGAGACACCTGGGTTTTCTACCATTTTATTCTGATATACAATTTCAATATTTTTTTCAATGGCTTCGATCCCAAAAAATGGTTTTTCGAAGACCAAACTGTCTTCTATAAACGTGACTTTTTTTCAATATTTTTCGAATGATTTCGAGTAAAAAAATCGTGATACAAATTTTCACCCTTAAAAGGGAGAAATAAAGGAGAGAAAAAAACTCTTACACGGTGAATGGGTTTCAGTTATGAGTAACATTATTTGCAGATCAAATGGAAATTGAGGGCATTTCGACTATCTTGACCCAGGACATCGATTACGCGTCAAGATTTTTCTTTTCACTTTTCATTCATTCGTATTCTTCTTGTCGTGGTCGAGCTTATAACCTAGTATCAACGTATCCTCTGATTTCTTTTGTAAAAGATATGATCCATTATGATGTAATTAAATAACAGTTAATTGTGCGAATATCAGACAATTAAACAACAATTCAAAAATCTGCTACACTTGTTTCACAATACAATAGCTTCTTCAGTCGAAGAAAAAAGCATTCGACGTAGTCGATGGTCATACTTGAAGACTGGCGTTAATTCAAATCGGATATAATGCAATTCTCTTCGTGGTATTAGCCAGGGGAGTTGTTGTTTTCTGACAGGTGCCATCCGAAACCCACTGCGTAAGTAGTTTGAGACTGGCCTGAACGAATTGTTCAAAAGATGATTTTCTTCAGTCGTGTGTATATATAATATCTTGTTCAAACCACAGTATTTTATTTGAAACATTTTTCAAATCTAAATTCGTTGGCTCCGGTAGCATGCAGGTATTTTAATCTCATTATTAATTTAACCCAAATTATCAATCTTTAATTCTCTAAAAGGCATATCTTTTCGTTTCATGAAGAAAAATTATTAAAAAAATTATGAAGAATCACTGTTTGTGTTGAAAGTCGTGAAATATGCTCAAGTGAAATAGAAAATGTCGATAGAAATAGTACATCAGTCATGATTAAAAGCGTATGTATTTTTGTTTCCATCTGCGAAATTAAATTCCTGTTTTCCCTTGGGTTCGAACTTCGAATGGCTACGTTATCAATTGCGCATTGGATATATTTCATGTAGATATGCTTTCGATGTGATTATACACTGTGGAAATAGTTGAAGTATAAACTATTCGTCAAATTTAAATGATACGATGGATCTACTATTTTTCTAATGCATAAGACTAGAATTTCGAAAATTTTCAGTACACATCTTATCGGTGTAATAAGAGCTCAGATCGTCAGTTTGTCTCTTGATTTTCACAATGGTTTTTACGGGATCAACACCACCCATTTCGGGATGAGTTCCCAGTATACCATACCATACAGTAGGGACACATACTTCAGCTGTTTGAAATGTCAAGGTGTTATCAATCAACTTGATTGATGAGCGTCAATGTGTGTTAAAATATTGTATTTCGAATTATTTTGGCTAGCTACCAAGCTGGAAAAGTGTGTGCTTATCGCAGATGCTCTTCGAAGGCTAGAGGCAAATTATCATCTCTCTTGAGGTTTCCGAAGGATGTCAAAAGGAAATAGCCATTAGTGCTCTGTAGAATAGTAGCTCTTTAATTTTTTTATATAGGTATTTTTTACAAATTGCAAAACTTCAAATGGAAGCCAATTTGCGTCGAAATATTAACTTTATAAAAATGTACCTCAATATTGAATAACTCTTTCAGGTGTGAGGCATAGTTGAAGGCAGAGGAATCAATGTTCTAGAGTTTCCTACACATTGAAATTTGCAAATAGAAATTTGAAAAAAAAAACAAAACTAACAAATCGAAGAACAAAAAGATACCATTTTAACTCTTTTATTATCTTCATTACAGTATTACTACTTTTCTTCGGGTTTGAAGGCCGTCGTTTTTTGGAATTTGTTCCTGACGTTTCGCTAGCGCGAGTGGCTAGCTTCTTCAGAGGCTCACTCATTTCGACTATTATTCCGATGACTGATAATAATCAAGATGAGTGAGCCTCTGAAGAAGATAGCCACTCGCGCTAGCGAAACGTCAGGAAGAAATTCTAAAAAACGACGACTTTCAAACCCGAAGAAAAGTAGTTCTAGTGAAAACCTCGACCACGAAAGCCTTAACCGCCAAAAACCTTAACCATTTTGCCAGTCTTCATTACATTGTTAATGTCTGAATATATCTATTGTACATATTTGAAGCTGCTGCGATTGAAACATCCTCTTGAAAGCTTTTTATTTCCTGGTCATCGAATATACCTTTCCAAACAAACATGGACTGTAGAAAAAAAGCAACAGAAAAGTGAAATAGCTATTGTAGGTACTCGAGGATTTCAGACTATTTACATTTATTTCAAACGTTATCCTAGACAAAATAATAATTTTATGATGTGAAATAACATACTGATTTGATACTGTGTATCCCCCGAGCACAGAATGAAGGTCACAGAAATTTGATCCTCGAGAACAAAGTATTGACATTTAAGTGTCTCTACTGTATGGCTATGGTATACTGGGCTTATACCTGAATGGAAATTTTGAATGAACCTGAATTTGAAGTTCATGTTATTTTTTAAATCATTCGCTATTATCTGTTATAGCCGTAGAAAAAATATGGTGTATAACGCTTGGAAAACGACTATCATTCGTTGCTTGTCAAACAATATACTTTATTACACCTAGCTGAATAAAGATAGAAATATTTTGCCTGAGTAAATTAGAAAAACTATCAATAGTCTAGTCGCTTCGTTTGAATGGTAGCAATTCGCTACTTGTATCGATTGCCGCCTTCCTAACTTCTGGCGGGGTGCACGCTTCCATATCAAAATCACTATATCTTGAACTTGAACCCTTATACGTGTTCTGTTTTCATCAACAATCTCTAATTCTCATATAGCGTCTATTTTCTGATAGCCAAGTCGAATTTCCTTTTAGTGTGTTACTTGATATGTGGAAATTTTAGTAATATGCTTGTTGAGACCGATCAATGTCATTGCTCCTGCACTGGAAATGCCGAGGGGTAATTCGCCGAGGCAATTTGGTGTACAGATGAGAGGCAGTGCGAGGCATTGTCGAGGCAGTGCGAGGCAATGCGAGGCAATGGGAGGCAGTGCTAAGCAATGCGAGGCAGTGCTAAGCAATGCGAGGCAGTGCGAGGCATTGTCGAGGCAGTGCGAAGCAATGCGAGGCAGTGCGAGGCATTGTCGAGGCAGTGCGAGGCATTGTCGAGGCAGTGCGGAGCAATGCGAGCCAGTGCAAAGCTTTGCACGACAATCCAATCACAAATTTTTAAATACAAGTCACCTATATCGGCTCGTCATACTCATTTTCCACTTCCTGATTTGTATATATATAGTCAACTTCGTTATTATAGGAGTAATCTTTTCGAATCACAGATACCCACCTCGATTATTTACATAATGTCAAAGTTTTTTTAATAAATTCTGTCAATATCGCAAATGGCTTTCTATTAAAGCATAGTACAGAGTTCTGAGTTGACGTACTGATAAGTATTCTCAAAGTTTTCCGAATCTTTACACAATTAATCATAGTTTTTTTACTATAAAACGTATATGATGGTTCCATTCCAGATGATGACTCATGATTATACCAAGATATTTGATTTCAAAATGGATAAGGCTTTCACGGCCCATCAGCTTTTCAGTATCACTACTTTTGTTCCTGTTTTGTAATTTCTTCAAACCCCAACAAAAGTAATGATATTTGATTTCATTTTTAGTTAGTATAGTCGCCGCATAGAATTCATTTTACGATGTGCATCTAGATTTAGATTTTACCTCGGATTTTACCAGATCTTTCATCAGGACTCTAAATAGTTTTCATTTAAGATTCAAACATTGGAAAAATTCATCTTCCACTATGTTTTAAAGACTTGATACAAATATGTGAATGCAATATTGATTAACTTATGTATATCAAGTTAGCCAGGCACTTTTCGAAATATGGAAAACTAATGATTCCATAATTATTCGCTAATTAGTTGCGGAAGAAAACATTTTTCCCATTTTTCCGCTCCTTTTTTTTTAAATACATGATGTCTCGCTAACTTGACTTGACAAGTTAGCAATACAACTTTTGTATTATTGAGTTTTTCATAATTTTGACAAGACCATCAGATTCCTCTAATTAGTGGTCTCGGTAGTGTAGCGGTTAGCATATCTGCCTATCAAGCGGAAGGCCGGGGTTCGAATCCTCGCCGGGCCACCGTGCTGGGTAATCGCACGTTAAAAGGTAAGGCCTCGTTGATCCATTGCTCGCACAAGTTTCGACTTCTGAGGGTTGACGGTTCGTCAGCTGGTTAACGGAACGAACAATTTTAGAACAACAACAATTTTTTTTACAATTCGCTAATTAGTTGCGGAGGAAAATCTATCACTTTATTTTTGCATGAAAAGATATATGATGTCTCGCTTACTTGACGTCAAGTTAGCAATAAAACTTTTTTATCCTCGAGTTTTTCATAATTTTGACTAGACCATTAGATTTCTCTAATTATTCGCTAATTAGTTGCGGAGGAAAATCTTTCATTTTATTTTCGTTCAAAAAAATATATGATGTCTCACTAACTCACACGTCAACTTTGAAATACAACTTTTATATTATTGAGTTTTTCATAATTTTGACTAGGTATATCATTTCTGCAATTATTCGCTAATTAGTTGAGGGGGAAACTATTTTTTTCTGTTCTAAAGCATACATGGTATCTAAGAGTTTTATGAGGAGTAATTTTGATTTTTCATTTTATATTTTACATATTGAAAAGAAACACCTACGTGGCTATACCAAGCACAAGACTCGGCACAAATGATTTAAAAAAAAAGAGTTCTCGACCGCTGATTCGAACCAACACCAAATATAGGGTTTTCTATAAATGAACGTGGAATTCGTACTTTTTTATTAGAATATAGATTAGGTCGTCAATGCCGTATAAGTTATTTCATTCATAACGTACCAAACGTCACTTTTCTCTCTACAATGAGGCCAGGAAATGTATACTTTGGATAGAGGGGAGAGGAATTATTATTATTATCTCGCTATCTTCATATCAGCTCAGTCATTCACACTGATATTTTCGAAATTATAACTGAAACAGTATAACTACTGCTCTTCGGGCTTGAAGGCCGTCGTTCTTTGGAATTTCTTCCTGACGTTTCGCTAGCGCGAGTGGCCAGCTTCTTCAGAGGCTTATTCATCTCCGATGACTAAACAGTTCGATTTCTCAAGGCGTATTTATATTGATGCAGGTAGTCTGGAGTGTTAATTACTTCTGTCGGGTTCGGGGAATAATCATCATTATTAGTTGCCGCACTACCTGCTGTGATTTCATTAGTTATTCTTGATTTCTTCAGAATCGGATTCCAAATTCTGTTTAGAGTCAACGCTTCTTCCTTTCTGTTAAAATTGTCCGCATGTTTTTGGATCTCTATTGCCTCCCGTACCAGTCGGCTATGGTAACCCTGGTTGGGGGCAATCAGTGTTGCATTTTCGAACAGAATCTTGTGGTCGCCCTCACTCAATGCGTGTCATCGGAGATGAATAAGCCTCTGAAGAAGCTGGCCACTCGCGCTAGCGAAACGTCAGTAAGAAATTCCAAAGAACGACGGCCTTCAAGCCCGAAGAGCAGTAGTTATACTAATAACCTCGGCCGCGAAAGCCTCAACCATTTTATAACTGAAACAATTTTATATATTCATGACGTACCAAACGTCACTTTGCTCTCTACAATGAGGCCAGGAAATGTATAATTTGGATAGAGGGAAGAGGAATTATTATTATTATCTCGCTATCTTCATATCAGCTCAGTCATTCACACTGATATTTTCGAAACTATAACTGAAACAATTATATATCCTTTCAACTATTCGCCAATCATTTGCGGAAGAACATGATTTTGTCCAGAATCAACCAAAAAAGTGTTTCGTGTCATACCTACTTTGAGGTTGGAAAGAGATCAATTATTGACGACAGGTAGGTAAAAAATAACTTTTCCGACCTCTTTTGAAACTTTCCAAATTCACTCATAGGAAACAGAAAATGTATCTTTTAACAGTTCATATAATCATTAAAACATAAAACACACAACACAACTTTCTGATTATAATAAGGATTAAACATAACATATGAGTATAAAAAAGAAAAAAAGACTAGATTCGAAAAAATAGTAGGCATATTCTGTTTGAATCCAATTTGAGTTTTTTTCACTCGGAATATATATGTAGTTCCAGATGACCCATATTTTTTTCAGACTGCCTAATTGGTTTTTCCCTTAAATCGTCGTACACTGTCGGATTCAATCCCCTTTTACACACCGCCGTGTAGTGTCCGATGGTTGTAGACTGTCTCATTTTCAAGTTGTTTCCTTTGTAATTTACAAACCCCATTAAACTGACATGAAAAATTTTTTGGAATAGATACTATCTCTATAAAAAAAAATGGGAGTTTTTATTGAAATCATAAAGATTTCGGATAATTGGTAAAACCGATGTTTAAATTAATTGTGTAATTTCGTGATAGGAATTTCTAATATCTTCAATCAGCTACGTGAAATTTTAGCCCGAAAGCCAATAAGTTCGAAAGCGATCTGCAAGTGTGTCCACCCCAAAAATTGATTATATAATTCAATTCCTTTCCTGGTATTTGCTAGGAAAGAAGTAACTTTCTGATAGTTGTTAGCCCATTAATCCGTTTTGTAGGTAACCGAGAATGGCCCGAATATATCGTCCAATTTTTTTTATTGTAAAATGGAAGTATATTAATGTCGCCAAAAAAAATTATTTATCAATTATTGGAAATTCAAAATACTGAAAATACAAATAGAATACCTCATAATATGATAGCGGCATGAAATTCAACCAATAGAATCAGTAAAGAGTGTCAGATATTTTCAAGAAGTGATCAAGTATGTCGAGGAAATAAAAGTTATACGTCAAATCCATTATTTCGCTACAATTTCCTGTGTGCCTCCGTGGCGCAAAGTGTTAATAGAACGGACGATAGTCTTCATCCCCCTCTAGGTATTGGTTTGAACCCGAGTTTGAACCCGGGGTCAAGAACTGTTTTTTTCAAACCCTTCGTTCTGTAGGTTCTCCTAGTTTTGGGAATTTCAGGAACGTTATACCGTATCTACTTTCCAGTTTTAGTTCTTTAATGAATTTTATTTCTTAGTTTCATAGAATTTTTTTTAAAGAATTGTTGTTCGAGGGAAGCGGAAAAATGATATGTATAACATGGGTGTAAAGTGCCTTTTCCTCCCTTGACTGTCCTCCGCTACGTGTCGGGCAGTAACCTTCATCCTCTGGAGGAAAAGTGGCACTTTGCACCATTGTTATACAAATAGCTATTATTATCATCAAAAATCATCACAACTTCGCTTGTATTCAGTATAAAGTGAATGTACATAAACAGTAGCACCACTGAAGTAACAATTGCTACTTGTGTTTGGTATAGCCACGTAAGTGTTTCTTTTGAATATATCTTGGAATATATAAAATATGAAATGAAAATATAGAATGAAATATTAAAATTACTCCTCATGGAACTCTTAGATACCATGTATGTTTTAGAACAGAAAAAAAGAAAAAAGTTAGTTTCCTCCTCAACTAATTTGCGAATAAATGCAGGAATCTAATGATATACCTACTTAGTCAAAATTATGAAAAACTCAATAATATAAAAAATGTAATTCTAAGTTGACGTGTAAGTTAGCGAGACATCATATATTGTTTTGAACGAAAATAAAATAAAAGATTTTCCTCCGCACTCCGCAACTAATTAGCGAATAATTAGAGGAATCTAATGGTCTAGTCAAAATTATGGAAAAATCGAGAATAAAAAAGTTGTATTGCTAACTTGACGTCAAGTTAGCGAGACATCATATATTTTTTCACACAGAAATAAAATGATAGATTTTCCTCCGCAACTAATTGGCAAATAATTAGAGGAATCTGATGGTCTAGTCAGAATTATGAAAAACTCAATAATAATAAAGTTGTATTGCTAACTTGACGTCAAGTTAGCGAGACATCGTGTATTTTTTAAAAAAAAGGAGCGGAAAAATTTTTTCTTTCGCAAATAATTAGCGAATAATTAGAGGAATCTAATGGTCTAGTTGAAATTATGAAAATCTCAATGATAAAAAAGTTATATTGCTAACTTGACGTCAAGTTAGCGAGACATCATGTAATTTTTTAAAAAAAGGAGCGGAAAAATTTTTTCTTCCGCAACTAATTAGCAACAAAATAGCACCAAATTATGGAATCATTAATTTTCCATATTTCGAAAAGTGCCTCGCTAACTTGATATACATGATTAACTTTTCACTTAGATGAATTGTGTCACCGGGAATTTCTAACATCCGACCGCAAAAGCTTCTGGATATTTATTTTCAGTACGACAGAATATTGATCACAAAACTTGACCGCTATCTTTAAATAAACGAAAAAACCTCGGAAAAAACAAAGGTAACCCTATAAAGTCCTTCTTTGAATATATTATTAACTTGAAAAACATTCTACATAACATCTACCGTTTAGGGACCTATTTTTTAGTTCAGCAGTATATACATTTTTATGTTGAGCATTGTATAAATCACCAAAGCATGAATGCGCGGCGGCTCAGATTACAGGTTGCGCATTTTCCTAGGCTCATCCTGAGAAATATCTCGGAAAATATTAATAAATGCCAATAGAACTTTCGCAAATGAGTGATTTCGAAAGGAATATGAAGAAAGTATGAACCATTTTTGGAGGCAGTGTTGAGGCAATGCGAGGCAGTGCGAGGCAATGCGAGGCAGTGCGAGGCAATGCGAGGCAGTGCGAGGCAGTGCGAGGCAGTGCGAGGCAGTGCGGGGCAGTGCGTGGCATTGTCGAGGCAGTGCGAGGCAATGCTAGGCAGTGCGAGGCATTGTCGAGGCATTGTCGAGGCAGTGCGAGGCATTGTGGAGGCAGTGCGAGGCAATACGAGGAAATGAGGCAATTTGGTGTACAAAATTTGGCCAGCGAATTACCCCTCGGGAAATGCCAATCTGAATAAATAAAGGATGTTGATGTCCTTGTGTTAGTAGTGGAAACAAAGTTTATTCTACAAGTAGTGAGAGACGAGCTCAAAAACAAATCAAACGAGGGAGAAATATGCCATTTTCTCACTTTTTGTACATTATTCTTTTTCTACCGTTTCGTTATTTTCAAGTCCTCAAAATTAAAGTCTATGATTAGTATATTAACTAACAAGGAATGATAGTCATTTCCAAGAGTATGAAGTTGCAATTGTAATGTCATTCCAAATTTCCATTTGGGTACAATTGAATAGTAAATAGATCTGTCATTGCATTAAATCTGACATTGGAGACATGATTCATGAGAATAGCTCACTTCTCACCATAGGTGTAAAATATAATGTCACGTCCATTCTCTGAATATGAAGTGAATACTGTATGCAATAATCTGATTTTTTTTCTTTGGGTTATGACTCCAATACTTTCAAAAAATTCGTAGTCTTCAACTTGTTCACGATGTACTGAAATCCCTTTTTTGTCAACTTACTTTGTTGATAAATAATTCTTGAATTTGTTCACGGATAGATTTCGTTGTTTTTGAATTTGTAGGGGCTATTCCGAATCTAATGAGCCCTATATCCAGTGGCGGATCCACGAAGGGGGTTTTTGGGGTCGGGACCCCCCCCCTCCCCATTGGGAAAATAAAAGATTTTTTTTTCAATTTTTATCGGCTCCTAATTTCTTAATTTTGTTAGGGAACGAAAAAATGTCACATGAGCAACACAAAAAATTAAAATAGAATAATTTTTTTTGATTTAAAATTGAAGAACTTCAATAATTATTATTACATTCCATTGAAAACTAAAGAATGACAGATTCATATGACTTTTATCAACAAATATATGTGAATAACTTGTAGGAAAATTGTTGACAGAATATATTGAGCTAATCTGAACTTCATTTTTTAAAAACCGATATCATCAATCAATTTATTCAATTCAATAATCCTCCAATTCCTATAAAAATAATTCTCAAGAATTAAAAATAGTACAAACAAGATCTGGATTGAATGTTACCCATACAAACAAACAAATTTTGCTTATATATATATATATATATATATATATATATATATATAAATTTTGAGTTATAGACCCCCCCTTGACCTGATCCTGGATCCGCCACTGCCTATATCATATATTCAGGACCACTATGAAAATATTTCCTGGTTTTCATCTTGTGAAGTAGATTATATTCCACCTAACGATATCTTGATTACATCACCCCCAATATGCATTCATCCTCGAGTAAGTACACTAATATTTTCACTATGGGCTTTGTGCCAGGTCAGTCCACTCTAATGCACCGGCTATACCGTTGAAGATTTTCCCACGGGCCAAGGCCCTTGTTGAAGACTGCCTGCTCTAGCTCGGAAATAATATGCCGCCGTATTCAAATTTGTCCCACCCTATATCTCCATCAGAATCATTATCCAATTACTGAAATGAACACTCATTAGTCGGTCGTCGTCGTACAGGGTTCTACGCTGCTCTCTGCTTGCACCGACGACGTCTGTTTCAAGTGTTTTTAAATTGAATACGCGATACCCGATGGGGTGTTGTTTTACGCATGGGAATATCGACTATCCTGCTATGTTCATGTTGTTGTTGTTATCGTCCGTGGTAGGCGCATACGAGATTCAAAATAAAAGTGAATGTTTTTGTTGACTTTTAGCGAGACTCTGTGTTTGTTCAACTTGATTGTGCAGGGAGGAAGGTGGTTATCATCATATTGCGTAAGTGTACTCACTAATTCAATCAGGGAAGTTCGCAGATATATGCGAGAATGTTTTCGTATCTACTATTGCTTTACCATTAAAAGACGCACTCTGACAATCAGGCGTTTTTTTTGTTTAACCAACTCGGAACTTCACAAAGAAACTTTGTTAACTATGAAACTCGTTAAACATTCAATATGGTATCAGTATTCAAAAAGATTTTGAATAGAGCATCATCTCACTTGTACCTTCTTCATCTTTGTTTTGAAAATACGGATCTGTTTTTTCCGTAATTTTTTTCCCAGTAGGTAATAAATTTATTGCTAAGATTCACGCGTTGAAAGCTGAGACATTGCCCATACAAGTTTTGACTTCTTAGGGTTGACGTTCATAGGTGGGCGTCAGCTGGTTAACGAAAAAACCTATTTTGAATCTGTTTTTAGAAGATTCTTTTCACATTTCGGCTAATAAGATCGGTATAATGATATGAACTTGTTAGAGCGGAGTTTCAAAACTATTGTTACGCTTGAGGCACCAAGTGTATCATTTCTGTAATGGACAGTCAATGGATTCGTCAATTCCAAAAATCCCAACAAGCGTTTTTCATTCAATTTTCCAATACATTAATATCAGTCTTGAAATTACATACCACCATGTTACATAGAATATCTGCATGAAGATACTTAGATACTTTGGAGAGTTTCTCAAACAAAATAAAACTTGAGAATTAACTCTGGAGATCAAATTAATAATATGGAACATATATGAATTTTCCTTTCAAGAAATAATAAGTCACCATTGAGAAAATGAAGAATGTAACTTGGTGATATGATAATATATTTTTGGGTACTGCTTCCAGTCAACCAATTGTCGACGTCATAATATACATAATTTCTCATTATTATTTAATATTGTTATTATAATTTTTAGGAAAAAAAATGAGCTAGAAAGAAATGACAAAAATGCAGGTCCTTATTTCAAAATTCGAAATTATCGAAGTTTTTCAACCCCATTTCCATCTCTTTGAACTGTCTGGAAAAGTGAGACATGTTATCTACTTCCGCATAGAAAAGCATTTTCAAAGTTGAGATATGCCTATTAACGAAATCTCCAGAGATAGAATTGAAATATTTTTTCTCGTTGTATGTTGTTGTGGATGTAGATAACTTCACACCAGCATCAAAATTCATACCTATATCATATCTTCTTTTTTTGGGGGAACCGAAAGAGTTGGTGCCAGTTTTCTGGTATAATTCATCAAGTGCCAAACGTCATATATACATATAATAGTTCACCATATCTTTGAAACATGCATAGAATTGAATGAGAATACTAGATTGTTCAACAAGCGAGAAATTATATCTGAAGATAACGTCGTAGACATTTCTCAACAAAACTGCATATTCAATTTTCGTAATTTCATTCAAACTCTTGTTACGAAATCCCCTAACGCCGCCGCTGAGCATAATAAGCAGAATTAAACGAACTGAGCCAACCGGCGTGATCCCGAAAGTTCTGTCGCTCTTCGAGGCAGATTCTCGGAACAGCTGAACGTTTAAGTCTTTTCCGAGCGAAGGCTCTCGATGTTCTAGGTCTAGGCGTTCTAGATTCGAAAGTTCGAGGCGCGAATGGAACATCTAAACTTCTAGATAAATCGATCCGCCTCGATCAGAGTATAAATAGGGAAGCAACCATTGAACTGGGAGTTTCTAGTAGAGATAGTTTCAGTAAAGAGCATTGGATGGTCTAGCTGAGCATTTCAAGTGTTAAGTGTATTGTACTATGATAAAGAATTGTAAACATTCGATCGCTTCAAGCTATCGGGGCTTCCAATAATTAATGTCTTTTTCCAATCCAATCTGCTAGACATACTTTCGATTTGAAACGATTTAACACAATTATTCTATAATGAATTTGCTGATCAGTCTGCATAGTAGAGGATTCATGCAATAAACTGTATTCTGGAAAGCTCGAAGTAGAGGGCGTGAGATATGATCATTTGCCTAATTTCTTTAACGGTTTAATTTATTCTTCTATATTCTGGTCGAATTTAATAATTGAACTTTACCCCCTTCCATTGGTTCTAATGACAACATAATTTAATACATTCTGTATCAAGATGACCGCCGCAACAGAATTTTGGGTTACATAGGGTTTGACTAGTACCATTGAGTTCACTATGAAAAAAAATTGAAACCAATATGGCCGCCAACCTTTTTTTTTATTCGATCAATACCTAGATTGATGGGGGGCATGGTGTGATGACTATTACCTAGGACATACCGATTTATTTTTCAGTGTCAAGTACTTATTCATCTAAATCATTTTATCTTATTTCCCAATAACACCTTAATTTTTGTTTTATTCAATCCATTTATTGATTTGATGAGGAAATGATTAAATATGTGTTTCTTAATTCATTTATTAATGCTTTGATGGTTCAGCCATTATATTGTTCCATCATTTCTAACAACACAATAAAGAGTAATTAAGTATCATTCATCGTTTCGTTTTTTTATTAATTTGATTTGAACCACAGAATTGATAGAATTCACATATTTCTGCGGTTTGACCCCAAATATTACTAGCCCCGCCTGACGGGAGTAAATCATATTTTCGTTTTCGGGTGTTGGCTATAGCAAATCTCATCGTATTTTATTTCATCATTGGTTTTTCATTTCAGGTGGGCTCCGCGAACGGCATCACACTCAAACTGTACGGCCCCCACATCCAACCTCGCCACTGCGTGATCAATTCGACGGACGGCGTGACGTCGCTGACGCCGTGTCACGCAGACGCGCACACGTACGTCAACGGTCAGCGCATCCATCAGACGACGGTGCTGCAGCACGGCTGTCTGGTCAAGTTCGGTCACAGCAACACTTACAGGTACCTCGACCCGTCGCACGAGGACAGGGGCAGGCCGGCCTTCGGCAGCGGAGGACTGGATAATGGAAGCGGTAGGATGTACGAGAGGTAGGGATGATGGAGTTTGGATGTCTTCGAATGATTTCGGAATCGTTGTGCATGAAAAAGTCGCTTTTTTATTGTTGATGTTATTTTCGACTCATTTGCGCGTGAAGCCAAAAAGTTTCATGTTTTTTCGAGTGCATGTTGTGTTTTGCGCACTTTTAAAGGTTTCATTTTATTCAAAAGTGAAGCTTCTGAAATATACTGGTTGAGTTAACGGTGGTTCTCACCTCGACAGAGTTGACCTTAGTTGAAAGAGGAATAACTACAGCTTTCCCCTCCGTCATGACTCAAGATAAATTCCATCCAAATAAATTTTATTTTACACGATTTTCTCTTCAATCACAAATAATGGTTCAGTTGAAAGAGGAACAGCAACAGCTTCCTCTTCCGTCATAACTTTTTTACAAATTAAATTCTATCCAAAGATATTTCATTTTACACGATTTTTCATTCAATCGTTAAAAATATATGATTTTTTGTGAATTCTCATTTTACTTTGAAGAAAAACAGCAAGTGTAATTCAGAGAAAAAGTTTTGTGTATAGCTTGCATCGTTAGCGTACTCTCCTACAAATCTTCCCTAAAATTTCTCGCTCGTCGCACAAAACATCACTTTCATTTTTTCTCTCAATGGTACGATATTCTATTTTGAGTAAAAATTGTATCTGGATAGAAGGTGAATATGATTAACAACTGAATATCATACGTTAAACATGTTTCCAAAAGAATATAAACTATAGAAACATCTTAATATTACTGAAAGCTTTTAATATCTGCATGTTTCATTTGCTGACGAGTAGAGCAAATCAACTATAATAACAATATTGGAATGCTTTCGGCAACCATTCACTTTTACAAATCACTGATGAATTGACACTTTTTTCAGTTTTGTCTTTATGACATGCATTCATTTTACAATCATTTTTATCTGTTGCTTTTTTAATTCACCCTCAATTTTTTTTATTTGCATTTTCCTTTGCCTCCATAGTCGGTCACCTCGTGCACTAAGCCCTACGGATACATCCAGAGATAATATCGAAACTACTTTCGATTTGGAAGGGAATGTGGAAACAATTTCCACTGCAAGCGGCCCAAGGGAAGATAATAGGTCATTGGGATCATCGTCAGAAAATAGGTAGAATGAGTGCACTTTTCCTTTTTTAATACTGCATTAGTCGTCGGTTTCAAAATTATTTGGCAAAACTCTTGAAATCCTTCTATATCAAATCCTTTCCGTATTTGAGCTATTCAAGCTACTTTACAAAGCTATCAAAAATTTGGTCAGCTGTGAAAATTTTGCGTATGCTCATTTGCTTACTTGTAAATGAAAAAATTACTAATTTTATAACGTTTTTTGGTTCTTCAAATGTAAAAAAATATATTCCTTTTCAACTTATTTTTAACATATTTTATCCTTGAATGAATACATTTTGTAATCAAGATTAAAACAATCAGTGTTTATCAATCACCATTCCTGAATAAAAATATGTTTATTATTGTGAATAAATCTAACAATTCCCGATGGAATACAACAAGTGTTAGTTGATTTTGCTCTTGTAACACCGAATTGAAATTCATAATAGGATCTAATATCTATCGAAAAGTCGTTCTATGTAAACGTAAAGGGAATTAAACTGTTCTAAATTGTTCTAAAATTGTTCGTTATCGTTAACCAGCTGACGAACGTCAACCCTCAGAAGTCGAAACTTGTGCGAGCAATGGATCAACGAGGCCTTACCTTTTAACGTGCGATTACCCAGCACGGTGGCCCGGCGAGGATTCGAACCCCGGCCTTCCGCTTGATAGGCAGATATGCTAACCACTACACTACCGAGACCACAACTGTATCATATCTTTACATAATATAAGTCCCCAATTAAAATAAAAAATCGTGGTGCAGTGAATCGGCTCATTTGCTTACTGTAAATGAATAAATTACTAATTTTATAACGTTTTTTGGTTTTTTCAATGTAAAAAAATCTATTGCTTTTCAACTTATTTTTAACATATTTTATCCTTGAATGAATACATTTTGTAATCAAGATGAAAACACTCAATGTTTATCAATCATAATTCCTGAATAAAAATATGTTTATTATTGTGAATAAATCTTAGAATTCCCGATGGAATACAACAAGTGTTAGTTGATTTTACTCTTGTCACACCGAATTGAAATTCATAATAGGATCTTATATCTATTGAAAAGTCGTTCTAGATAAACTATATCATATCTTTATATGATATAAGTCCCCAATTAAAATCAAAAATCGTAGTGCAATGAATGGAATTTTAATAATAATTATTTTTTCTTTGATTTGGTGCGTTCTGAATGCACAATAAGCATTCCATTTACTTTAAATTGAATCTTGAAGAATTTGTTATCTTTTATATTTGAAAAATATCATTGAAACTAATCCCTATGCTTTTGAACAAATGAATATTGTCATAAAATACTACATATTTGGAATTCATTCATGTATGTAATTGCAGCTTCTGATTATTTCAAAAATGATTGCAAATGCCGAAATGATAGAGAGCTAGATTATAATCGAAATTCATAGAATATAACTCAAAATTTTTGCCAAATAATTCTGAAACACTTCTGACTCTGATTTCAATGTGGCCGATTCACTTCCATCTCATTTTGTAGGTTGAGTGGCATCGACAGGTTGCCCAGAGGACAAGATCCGATCCTACCGGCTGTTCTGGAGTTTCCCGAAGAACCTCAAGAACAATTTCTCGCTCGCGTCATCACCCATCTGGACGTCACAACCCCAACGTTCCGTCTTGCACCCGCCTACACCCTCTACCTTTGTGCAAGATATCGAGCTTCAACACACTATCGGCCTGAACTGACCCCTACAGAGCGGGCACATAAATTAACTTTGTTGCTGCAACATGCAGCAATGCTCATCAGGTAATTCATTTTCGATTCTAATAATGGATAGAACATTTTTGATCAAAGTTCATGAACATCACTTGATCCTAGCGTTAGTGCTGCAAAACCTCACTTTATGGCATTTTATAAACAACCTTCAATAAAATGACTAGTAATAGTTTAACCTACCTACATATCTCTCTGAAATATTTCCTTCTAAACATTCGGGAAAATTTTGTATGAAAGAATCAACCTTACAGTTCATCAAATCGATCCTGCTATCAGCTCAGCATTTTTATCTTTCAACAATAGAAGGTATTTCGAGCCACCAATACTTTCCTTTTATTCGTTTACATATTTGGATGGAAGGGAAGCCCTGTAATGTTCAAAGAAAATTGCTTGAATCAAGGGACATGAGATACGAATCAAATTTAAATTTTTTAAGTTTGTAAGCCTCAGGAAAATCTCCTTTAGTAAGATCGCTGAGCAAGAGAGGTGTGACAGTTCTCTAAGCTCACATCAACTTTTCAAACCAAATTTTCAACAAATTGTCAATTGATTCTGCAGGGACTGTACATGCCAAATCGACTTTCAAGTTCACGTGCCTCTCCTTTCTGCGATTCCGTATAATTTTCCATCTTTCTCACATCTGCACATACTTTGTCTCCAAAAATAGTGTATCCCTTGTCGAGTGCGCTACTTACTACACCCTAATGAAAAATATTATATTTAATAAATTTTTTTTTAGTTCAATCTATGTGATCCCTTCTATGAACTTCCTTTGAAATTATACATTATTAATAATCAGAGTGCAAGTGTTTTATGTTTGGTGTATTATTTGGAGTAATTGAACTTTGTAATAATTTCTCTTTACATAAATTCTCCTTAACAGCGAAGGTTTCAACTTGACCTGTTTCAGTAGTTTAATACTGAAAGGTGTGGATATAGAGATATTTGGGTTTAGGCAGAATGCAAAGGCGCTATTTTTCATTATCGTATTAAATTTCCAGGCTGTACTAGAAACCTATCACCTACCCTTCTACAATTGCAAGATTTCCATATTCTCGATTTATTTCATATGATAGTAGATTGAATATCTGAAAACTGCAAAAATAATTCTGAAATATGTTGATTTTTTCAAAGGCACACTGTCCAAGATCGAAGCACCGAAAGCACCTCGCAAGCCTTCTGGTTAGCAAACGCCAGCGAATTACTGCATTTTTTGAAATCTGACAGGCATGTCAGCGCCTTTTCTCTTCAAGCGCAGGATACTTTGGCCGATGCCGTCCAGTTGGCGTTCAAGAACCTTGTGGCATGCCTTACCGACGAGCTCAACTCTGCAATGAGTTACCTAATGTCGGTGACTGGTGACGATCACCCTAGGGAGATTATCAATATACTCAGTGGGGCGATGAATTTGTTGAGGAAGTGCAGAGTGAATGCTGCCCTAACAATACAACTATTTTCACAGTTGTTCCATTGGGTGTCAGCAAAGGTGAGTGAATATCTACCTCGATCATAAATAACTAATATAGTGTCTTCATTCAAATCAACATTAATTTTATTATTATTTTGTCAAGGCATTGTCGAATGTAATCAGCAACAGCAACCTGTGTACGAGGAATTTCGGCAACAAATTATTCAATCGATTGAGAAATCTCCAAGCTTGGGCAGAATCTCAAGGGTTGGAATTGGCAGCTGAATGTCACCTGGCTAAGATTGTGCAATGTGCTCACCTTCTACAAGCTCCAAAATATACCCCCGAAGAACTAGCTAATTTATCTGCTGCGTGTTTCAAGTTGAATTCCATGCAGTTAGGAGCACTTTTGATGCAGTATAAAGGTGAGCAATTGAATGCTTCTTGAATTAATTTCACTTCGCTCCGAACTCATCAACAGTTTCTTGCCTAAGTTGATCTCTTGCCTTTTATTTTCAGCTTTATAAATTATGATTACGACCGTGTTATTATATCAAATATTTTTTTACTAGTTGAACCCGGGGAAAAACTGGCATCCCCATCTCTTCTTGAACAAGCAGCTAAGGCCGCTGAGAGTGTAGCAGACGAATTAGCTCGAGCTGAAGGACGAGAGGTTACGCTTTATGAAGATCCTGCTCCTCCTCTACAACTCTTGCTGCCTGATGATGGTTTCAGTTGTGATGTTGTACAAGGAGTTCCTCCTGGGTTGGCAGATTTTCTCCATCCGCTACAAGCATCAGGATTGTGTAGGCTGGCAGCGCAACCAACAAGTTCAGGATATTGGACAGTTTATATGTCAGCTCCAAGACCACCTTCTGCATTGAGTACAACTCAACCTGAGGTAGACATATTTTTGCGTAATCACAAATTTCACTCATGAATCATATCATTGTTATTTTCACTGACTCATTGTTAGTTTATCCCTTATTCACCTTTCTGGTCCCAGAAGTTAGATGTCGCTCACTGTTGGATTTTGATAAAAGAGTTCTTAGTACATACTTATTAACTTTGGCTCGCGTGGTATGAATGTGTGGCAATCATTTATGATCACTTCATATTGCATATAAAAATCGTGCCTAGTTGGAATTACATCTGAGGATTCGTACATGGATTCTAGTGAAACATTTTTCAGAATCTTCATGTACCCGCACTGTTAACGTCGTTTGAAATTGTCCGTCTGGAGAATCTTGAGGGCAGTTACTGCTTCCTTCTTCGAACATATTTGCAATGGCAGAAGATCTAGCTTCACCTCCAAGTCTGGGGTGAGGCAGTTCGATATGGGCCCTGTAATTTCTAAACAGGCAAATTGTTGCACTTTTTGCAACTTGTCGCACTCGTTAGACATAGGTTTGATGATCGTTTCTCCAAAGTAACTCACTTCTTTGGGAAATGTTAGCTGGCTTGTGTATACTCTCTCATCTCAGTAAAAAAATATTTTTTTTTTTTCGTTAACCAGCTGATGAACGTCAACCCTCATAAGTCGAAACTCATGCGAGCAATGGATAAACGAGGCCTTACCTTTTGACGTGTGAATCCCAGGACCTAAGAAGAATTGAACCCCGGTCTTTCGCTTACCTCTACACTACCGAGAACATGTTACCAGCACTGTTTTGGTAGAATTGACCTTGAGTTCTGGGACCACTGGAAAGCTTTCGTGCAAAAGTTAAAACTTTGTAGAGATCAAATACCCTAATAATAATAATAACAATGTTTATTAAACAATTCAAAAACAGGTATACAATATTAAAAATCAAACTATCAATAAACTAAATGCATAATCCTACGAAGTAAAACTTGTTGTGGGATATTCGTATTACTCATGTAAGAAATGCGAAAAAATTATTAGAATCGAAACATAGGTAAGTATAATTAGTTTGTTTTCAATATATCATGAAATAGTTTTCTATTAGAAATAAGTATCCATTCCTTCAGATTTTTTTTGTATGATATAAATAATTTTGTGTTTTTTATTTCCTCTGGTATAATGTCATATAGATATGAACAAGTGAATGCATAATTTTTTTGGCCAATTGTTTTATGTACTTCTGTTTTTAGAGTTATTTTATCTTTATGTCTGGTTTCGTAGTGATGCACATTGTATTTGATTTCATTTCTATTTTTGAAGAGATTAATCATTATATTAAAACAAAATAGTTGCCTGATATCCATCTTATTACTCTCTTTATAGAGTAGGTCAGAAGAATATCTAATATTTTTTCCATATATAATTTTTAGAAAATATTTTTGAAGAATTTCTAATGGTTTCAAATGAGTATCATTTACACCTCCCCAACTAAAAATTCCATTATTCATCTGAGACTGAATGAGAGAGTAATATAGTATTTCTGGATAGGGAATTTTGAGAAATTTTTTGAAGAACTTGAATTTAGGAAGCAAGCTTACCTTTAAGGTAAGCGTCCATAGGTATGCATCGTACGTATCGTACGGATCGTATAAAACGGATCGATTTGTGATAGTGCGTCCACTGTAACCGTAGCGATCGGATTGCCGACGCGATGGTCGGCATTTAAGTAACATTCGCATTTTCGTTGTAAGTGGACGATCGAAAACATTACAGTGTTTAATGTTTCCGATCATGGAAAGTGATGAAAAACTTGTCATTATTGCTTTGTTATTAGATGAAGAAGAAAGGAGAGGAAATAAGAGAAGACATAGAATGTGGATACATGACATATTCAAAAAAAGATCACAATTTGGAGAATATCGTACACTGTTCACCGATTTTCTCAACGACGACGTAAAATTATTCCAGTATTTTCATATGTCTCATGCGTCCACTTATCGGCAATCTGCATGACGTCATCCGCACCACTCGGAAAAGTTACCCCTTCGATCAATTTCATCGGCATTACCGACGGACCGATACGTGCGATCCGTCCGCTGCCGGTCAGTGGACGCATATGTATAACTTTCTATACTAATAATTCTAAAATCCGTTTCATACGATCCGTACGATGCGTACATGTGGACGCGTACCTTAAGATGTTGGTCATTAATTATACCTAAATATTTGATATCATTCACTCTTGAAATAATGTTGTCTTTGTCAATTTCGATCGATCCCAAGTTTTCATTTGGAGGCAATATATTTAGTTTTTTCGAAATTTATTGTGAGTAAATTGGAATCAAACCAAATTTTCAAATGTTTTGATTCATTTTCACCCTTTTTTTCGATATGGTTCCAATTTTCCGCGTGGGATGTTATAACAGTATCATCAGCATAGCTATGAATCTTTCCAGCTGTATTCGTATAAAAAAGATCATTAAAATATATATATATATATATATATATATATATATATATATATATATATATATATATATATATATATATATATATATATATATATATATATATATATATATATATTAAAAAGTAATGATCCCAATACTGTTCCTTGAGGAATGCCAAATTCAAATATTTTTGGTTTACTCAGAATTTTATCAATTTCATCATACTGTGTTTTATTTTTGAGATAATTTTCAAATAATTTTGTTATTTGTCCTCGAAATCCATAATCACGTAATTTTTTAAGTAGCAATTTATGTGAAACTGAATCAAAAGCCTTTGATGAATCAAGAAATACAGCTATGGTTGGTATATTTTTATCTAGTGAATTATAAATGTCATTCGTAAGGTGGACAATGGAATCTTGAGTTGATTTTTTTTTCGAAAACCAAATTGCTTGTTAGATAGAATATCATACTTTTCTAAGAAATCTTCCATTCTTTGCTTCAAATTCTTCTTCGAAAACTTTTGCTAAACTAGAAATGAATGTTATTGGTCTGTGATTGATTATTTCATTTTTGGGTCCAGATTTGTAGACTGATATTATTATACCTGATACGAGTTTCGCTAACAAGGTTAGCATATTCAGAAGAAGAAAATTGATACTATAAAGTATCAATAATATATCTAATTGATACTATAAAATATCAATTTTCTTCTGCTGAAGATGCTAGCCAGTTTCGTGTTGGGGTAACTGCCAAGAATGGTAAGAACACATTGATGTTTCTACTTCATTTGAAGAATATAATAAAAACTTATCATTATATTTTTAACTTGACAGTGTGCAGTTTATAGACGCAAGTCTTCATTGCAGGTACAAGTAATAAGACTTCACAAATCCGGAGGCGGGATGGGTCTTTCGATCGTAGCCGCCAAGGGTGCCGGCCAAGAACGATTGGGCATTTACATAAAGTCCGTCGTGCCCGGCGGCGCGGCAGACAGAGACGGAAGATTGGCCGCCGGCGATCAGCTGCTGTCCGTCGATGGGCAGTCGTTGCTGGGCATCACCCAAGAGAAGGCGGCGGAGTTTTTGCAGAGAACGAGCAGCATCGTCACTCTGGAGGTTGCCAAAGCGGGAGCCGTTTACCACGGCCTGGCGACTTTGCTACAGCAGCCGAGTCCGACCCCGCATAGAGGTGAGTTCGTAGAATCCGACTGGCTTCTTCGTCGAAATGAGTATACGGATTAATTGGCTTTATATATATAGGGAAAATATGCCGGTGTCGTTACGTACAGATGGAGAGACATGGAAAGTATATGTTCTGTAAATTTCATTAGTATTGCTAACTTTGTAAATTGGGTTCGACAAAGTATTCTAGTTTTGGATTTATTTTTATGTAAACTCCTAGAAAGTCATAGATTTTTGCTGAGGCTATTTTTTTTGATTTTTGGTTTTCCAACATTAAAATCAAACTATTCATCAGCAAGAAAGCAATTCGAATTGAATGGTAAGGTATTCTATCTTCTCAGGTGGAAATTCACCTTCTATACTTTATCTGTAGGAAGACCCAATTTCATCTATATATAGATATAAATTGTCGAAGATTTATTTTTGTCAATTATAACAGGACTACTCTTTCAATTATTTCAGTAATATGTTGTGTTATAAAGTTTTTCCCCGGAAAGATGATTTTATGAATTATCAATACCTATTAGAGGTGAGAGATAATCTGCTCAGCATTTGAATAGTTTTGAGCTATATTATTTGATTTTTATTCCAAGTCTTTCCTTCGTTTTCATAGGGGTAGAAAATGCTAGAAAATATTTTTTTTGTGCAAGCAGCCATGGACAGCTACTATTATCACAGCTACGATACTGCACAGGGCTCCACAGAGTCTTTATACAGCCCACAGAGCCATCGAATCTTCACACCACCAGTAACCAAACCAAAAAATAATATTTTTTTCAATTCAGACGACAGTCTATTCAAATCTGAGAGAAGGAAGTTCACCATACCACGCATAGAAATTGAGTCTGACGAACCAGTATTTAACTTACAAGTGACAGATTTCTCGGAACCTGCTCCAAAGAATGTAACGTTGACGTATGATGAAACAGGAAAAGGGTTACAGCCTGAAAAAATAGAGGAATTTTGTGTAAAACCTGGTAATAAAATTTTGAAGGATAACTTCGCACAGCAGAAAAGCTACTCAATTGAAGTGAATGAGAGTGTGTATAATATTGATGATTTTAGCGACACTGATAAATTCTTGAGCATTGGCGCTAGGAAATCCAAGCTGCATGGTCTCATATCCTCTTCCTTGCAAGACTTGTCCAGTTCTACTTCAAGTATCAATAGTGGTGTACACGAATCGAATCTTGACTTGAGCCAAATTGACCCAGATATCCCTTTCCGGCAGAAGAACTGGAGGTCTCCCTACGAGATAAGGTATAGAAATGTCAAAGACCTCGCAAAGAAATTTGAAGATAAAGCCACAAGCGTGCCGTCATTGAGTAGACGCAAATATGTCACAAGTCGCAGTAAAAGCGTGAGTGAAGAGAGATTGAATGATAAGCTCACAGAGTATGAAAGACTAGAAATTTTGAAACTGCTCTATGATTGGAGTGTAGTTGGTTCAGAATCGAAAAGTGAATTCAAAATCAAATTGTCAAATGATCGTGAAGTGGAAAAACCTGTTGTTAAGAAAGATCGGGTTAAGTTCAGCTCTGAGTCTGATTTATCGCCGAAATCAAACGCCAATGGTTTGATAGTCATAACGAAATTTTTCTCTGATAATTCCCTGAACAGGAATGCTAACATGGACCAATTTTCTCACAAATGTGAATATAGAAACTGTATTTTCAATGTCGGGACCAAAGAAAAAGACTGCAAAACAGACGACATGGCCAAAACTATGCCAAAGAGTATTCTTAAACAATCCAAGGATCGCCCTGAAGAGTTACAATGTCTAAATAACATAACCAACCTACAGAAGAAACCAAAGTATAGGAGAAGACATAGTGAAATCATTGATCAGAAGCCATTCGACAGTCAACTAGTACGTTGTGATAGCCTCGAAAGGTTGAATGATTTGCAGAAAAAACACCATAAAAAATTTCCAGACTCTTACATTGTTTCCAGACGCAACAGTGGAAGAAAGTTCATTCAGAAACCTAATAATGAGAATATCGCTTCGCCCAAAGTAGTTGTGCTTAGAAAAAAATATTTGCCAAAAACATGGAAGAGTTGTTCAGATATCAAAATAAGGAAAAGCGTCAGAAAGTGCTGCAGATATGCCAAGAAAACTTGTCCCGTCTTGATGAATTGTTCAGACTCACCGAAATCATCTAGAAAAACTCAAAGTTGCGCATGTATAGAGCAGGCAGGCGAGCTGGACAACGCTGCTAGGTTAGGTGATTTAAAGGATATTCAAGTTGGCGCCGCTGTTAATCGTAAGATTACGATTATCTGTTGCGCACCCTATTTTTTTGATAGTTTTTTGTTATGTTCCTATGTTGCTTCATATGCGTTTTTGTCCTCCATTTAGTTTTTTCTGCTGGTTTCTGAGCAATGAGCTTCAACATTAGTAACAGAGTAACAAAATAGAAGTTATGAAAAGAGATATGAATTTTTAATCTTTTACTCCAGTAAAGGAAGTGAATTTTTTAGTAAAATGAAGGACTAATTCGAGACCACTCAGATCAACTTGAAATTTTTTGGAATTTGTCAAAAAAGGTGTCAAGTATCCGAGTAAACAAGTTTGGTTACTGGGCAAAGCTCCAAAACGCTGTAAAACTTGGCCAAACTGTTTTTTTGGCCCAAAATTATTAAATATTTAATATCTTGGGCAATATTAAATGAATTTTCGTGAAAATAGGTACCGGGGAGTTTTTTGGATCACTGATTAAGATTTTAATGTCAGAAATTTCTGAAACACCCTGTAAACCGTAAAAACTACCCTTTTTTAAGGTTGTTTTTTTAGAGTCGGGATTTGAAATTTGACAGCAGAATTTAATTGGCTTATCATCTAAACATACAGTACTGCACGAAAAATGTTCATAAAACTTATAAATAGAGGGTCCCAATGGATTAACCATAAAAATTTTATGTGATTGATGGAAAAAAAAGGTTTTTTGGTCATAACTTTTTTTTTGGCTAATGATAACGAGATGTACCAGGAACCATTTCAAAGCTAAGGTTATCGCCGAAATTTCATGTCAAGTGCAACTTGAATTGGATGGCCCAATTTTTTTTTATTTCGCCCGACAAAAAAAAGAATTTACCGTTATGAACATAAAATAGGCAATTTTAAACGGACAAATTTGCTTACAGATGAAAAATTTTAACAAAAAATTAAAATACAACTATCCTGGAATGAATGCTGAAAAATTTGGCTGTTTAAAATAAATAATTTTCATGCTGCTGGTCAAAAACTGAAAATGTTTTATGCCAAAACATAAACAATAATTACCCGATAGGGCCAAAAATGGCTGGACATATTTAGGACGAAGTGTTCTGACTTTTCACCAAAGGATTTTTTTTTCAAGCACCTTAGCCCATGTGGCGCTAAAAAATTGGCATTAAAAATTTTAGAAAAAAAAATATTTTGCCCTTAACTTCTTTTTTTCTTATTTTAAACGGTTCTAGTTGGTCTCAAAATTTTCCCGATTTTGTAATCTTGCAAAATGATAGGAATCATTTTTTTCGTAAAAGTTATATTTTTCGAGATATTTACGCCAGAACGATCCGGTTCCTTCATTTTTCGTTAAGCAACCATTTTTGCCATGTCATATCTCCTTCAATATTAATCGTACAAGAATAAAGCAAAAACCACTACTTTGTTTGTCAACTAAAATACTTCAAATAAATAATATATATATTTTTTTGTAATACTAACAGATTTTCAGTAAATTCAAAAAAACTTTTAAATTTTCTTGCAAAAATCACACTTTTCCTTGCGCTATTACTCGAAAGTGGTGCATTTTTATGAAAAATTGCAATCAATGTTTTTATGTCAAAAAATGATAATTTATCGATTGGTTTCATTATTATTATTTTTAACCCCCCCCAATGAGTTCCACCCCCCACCCCCCGCGCTTTTTCCCAGTGACGGAAGTTGTTTACTCGGATACTGGGCACCTTTCTTAACAAAATTCAAGTTACTCCAAATATCCCCAATTGGTCTCGAATTATTCCAGCCAGTTTTTACTTCCTTTACTGGAGTATTTGGTTTAATTTTATTTACTTTATAACTTATGAATGTTGTGGTTATGGAGATCGAAATTGCTTCACATTTTTTGCAAGTTTGATGGGAAATCTTTCGAATTCTTTTGAGTGCATTCTGATATTTTCGAAACGGTGCTTGAATTTTGCAAAACATTTTTCGCACAAATTGAAATCTTCTGAATGCAGTTTATCTCAATTTAGAATTGTTGCAGAATAAACATAGCTTCGCATTATTGGACTGTGCTGTTTTGAGTAAGTTGATGATTTCACTGAGTAAGTTTCATATCGTGAGGATGAATTATTTTCTGATTCAATTGTGTAAATATCAAAGTCACCTCACACGTTTGGATGTGTGTTTGCCACGGAAATTTCAGCCAGTGCTTCATACCACGAGCGGTGACTTGTTGAACCTCAATGTAAGTAATTCAGAGGCAGACTGCTCTTTGAATCTGGCTTGGTTTTTGGTTCATCTTGAGGCCCAGATAGCACCGCAGTTTAACTTGTGTTATGATACCCGTGCAAATCCATGGGATGACTTTGGGGTTCAGTCCTCAATCCCCTCCGATGATCTGACGCCAGTGATGATAAGAGATATGAACATTCCTGACTTTATTCACTGATCAGGGGTCCTCTTCCTTTTGCTATCGAAGATGGCGATAAGGTACTCAACCTTCGTGGATATCTTCAATCTGTATCATTTTTAATTGTAATCTATTTAAACATATTTGAAGGAAACTTGTTGACACGCATTCTAGTCGGCGATAAAATGAAACTTGTTAATGCAAGATTATGGCATTCATTGACTTGACATCTTAGTCCAGTAAATGAAGGGACGAACCTGTGAATAAGTTTATGACTTCTTCACTTGTGGCTCAATTTGTAGGTCGTCACAGATGTTTTCAAAGGACCCAAAACTTAACACGATTGCGTTCATGGAAATGGCCGAAAATGGAAAAATGGGTTTCCCGCCAATATCTGGCTAAATATACAAATTAGGGAATTTTCGTTCATACAAAAATTATAGATCGTCTCATTATCTACAAAAATGACCCTTATCATTTTTTCCGAAAACTCAACAGTTTTCGAGATGAAGGGACCCGAAACTCTCCTCATTCCAGCTGCTGCTTTCTCTATGGGAATTCTGTTGTCTATACATTCGCTTGGAGGCGGGCGGACGAATTGTTTCATAACCCAGGCTAAAACTGACATTTTTCAATGATTCGAAGTTAAAGATAATGAGGAAACCCGTAGCTTTCATTCCATGTATTTCGAAGTTCTTTCTTATTTGGCACAAAGATTTAATAAGCTGTGAAAGTTTTTTCCGCACCATTTCGACACTGTTTCACGAATTTGTTTAAATTTTTTCCAAAAATAGTCTTTTATCGGAAATTCTTCTTCATAATGGGTCCTTGGGGGGTCTTGAATGATCTCTGAATTTTTTTGTACTTTCCCCGCGTTCTAATAAATGATCCATTTGTTTATTTACATTTTTCATGCTATTTCGGAGTTATGTGGAATCTGTGGAACAACCGAGAATTAAAAAATGATCAGCCATTTTATCGACTTGCCATGCACATCGTTTTGAAGCCAAGATGCTCTAGTTTCCGAATACACACATATATATATATATATATATATATATATATATATATATATATATATATATATTTTTCTGGGTTTGGGGGGGCATTTTCGGCCATTGCAATGAACGCAATCGTGTTAAGTTTTGGGTCCTTTGAAAACATCTGTGACGACCTACAAATTGAGCCACAAGTGAAGAACGCATAGACTTGTTCACAGCTTTCCCTAGTTTCGGATCTACGGTTACTGGACTAATCTATGCACTTGTACGATGAACAGTTTCATAATAACTATTGCTAAACTGAAAAAATTGAAGCTTGTTGCAAGGAACATTCACGAAAATATAAATTGATTTTTTGCTTCAATGCTTTATTTGTTATTGTATGTATTTTATCGAACTATCTTGCTTCTGAAAAAAATATTGAGAATATGATTTCCATCTAGGTCCAAGACGGATGTCGGAGCGCGACTTGCCCTCTAAAGTTGATTCTGAACGTACCATCCCTTCATCGAAATCCGTCCCCGCCCTCCACCAGATCCCGGGAGCCAACGAACACGCCAGTCGTCCTAACCACGATGGCTACAGTCGAACCTCGTCGAACAACAGCATCAACAACGGCCAACCGATGGTCAACGGAGCGGCTACCGTGAACAGTGCGGCGAGAAGCAGGTCGACTCACAATCTGCATCAGCAGGACGGGGGGTTCTATCAGAACTTGAGCATATACAGGAACAAGATTCCTAGTCCTCAACAACTTGGTGATAGGTGAGACTTCATTTACTAATGGGGTTTAGATATCAGTCCAGTCTATGACCATTTTCCCGTGTATTTATCCCATACAGCACCGATTCGCATGAAAATTTGGATTCAAGATCTACATACCCTCTTTTTCACAATCTACCCTGTGCCGAGAGTTGCTTTCTCCCTGGGAGTGGATGCCACCCCTTCTTGGGAGTGAAACATTTTTTATTGGAAATGAGTGCGAAAATCAATAGATTGACTAATTCTAAGCACTTTTTGTTCAATGAAGTTTTTCTGAAAAGCAATACTTTTCGACTTATTCGCGAATGAAATTTTAAGGAAAAAAAAACACGTTTTCGGATCCTTTTTCGCGAATAACTGGAAAAATATGCATCTAATCGAAAAACCTACGGAGAGCACAATTATAGCTTTTGAAAAAACAAAGGCGATCGTTTATTCGTGATGAATGCAAACCCAATACAAACTGAATAATTGCTTGTTGAAAGTTGATTGGTAATTTCAAACGCCAAAATGGAAAAGTTTCTACATACAATAACCAATGCATTTTTCGGGACAAACTCATTTAACCTTTTTCGAAGTCCTTCAAAAATCCTTTATTTTTGTTATTTATAAAAGTTTCTAGCATCAAAACTGACCGAGGTATGAAGGAAATAATGTTGAATCCTATTTTTTCGTTGAAAAAAATTGTGAATAACTCATCCTCTCTCCCCCCCCCCCTTTGAAAAAACGTTGTTACTCCATAATTCACTTCATTCATGTTTTAATAATGAGTTCTGAGTTTTTCATCAATTGAAAGTACGTAGTTTTGGAAGGGATTACTGAACCATAAATTATGTTAAAAATGATCAATTGATTGATTTTACCGATATAAATATGATTTCAGTTCATTACATGCTCCAATCTAAAATTTTGACATTTTTTTCGAATAGGGGTGGTTTTAACCCTCCCTCTAAAAAAGCAACCCTCGGCACAGGTTAGATTTTGAGGGTAAGTAGAACCTATATCCAAATTTTCATACGAATCGGTGCTGTATGGGATAAATACACAGTTTACACTTTTTTTACCATCATAGACTGGAGTATATGGCAGAATGTTTGAATTAGTTTCAATAACTCCACTTTCAGCTCGACTGTCTGTAAAAGGGTTTTAAGAGCTGTTTTCTGAAAAAGCTGAGGTTACCTTGTTGTACGTGTGACAAAAGTGAGCAGTTTCATAACGCACAATCAAGAGTTTCATTACTTTCATGGTCATGGTATAATTTCATTAACTCACTTTGACACGCATGACAATAGCTAGCAGGGTTGTATATCCAAAAAAATTGTTATGTTTCCAAAGACACTAGTAATAGATAGTAATAGATGTTGACAGAAAAGGAATATTTTACTATTTATCGTAAATTACGTTTTGATGAAACCAAGAAAGCATATGAAAATGGTAGAAGTGGAGTGGTTGGACTAATAGAAGCAGAAGGAAACTATTACGTTAATCTCCACAAAAAAAAGTTTTCATCTGTGAGAATAGAACATACAATGTCCATGTCCATGATGATCGGAAACATTTTCATTCCATTGTCCAAGGTATATACGTATTTTATCTACCCCCGTACTATTATAATACACTTATATGCTCGTAACTCGCTTTATACTGAAATCCATTACGATACAGATTTTCATCACGATACAGATTTTCAACCAATAGAAACCCATTATTTTTCAATCAAGCATGATGTGCAATCTCTGCATTTTGACGTTTGTCAAGAGAAAATCAGTAGGTATTGAATTTTTGAAGAATTTAGTCAATTTTCAATAATCGTATGAAAATGTCCTGAAGCAGTGATATAGAAGAATTACCTTACTAGCGACTCTTCCACAGATGTCTTAGAGAGTGCGTATCACTACGTCGAATTCCCATTACGCCGAATTCCCACTACGTCGAATTCCCATTACGCCGAATTCCCACTACGTCGAAAAGCATCCCCACCACTTACGTCACCAAAACACGATCGTTATCGAAGCTGGATCCCATTCGACGTAATGGGAATTCGGCGTAATGGGAATTCGACGTAGTGATACGCACTCGCAAAATTTCCCGGATATTCTGCAATTTTCTGTTAACCCAATCTGACTTAACCTAACTAACCTAACCTAAAAGAAGGATGAATTTCGCTGTGCTGTTGATATTGAAAGTGCATGGTGTGGCACTACGCCGAATTCCCATTACGCCGAATTCCCATTACGCCGAATTCCCATTACGCCGAATTCCCATTACGTCGAATGGGATCCAGCTTCGATAACGATCCTGTTTTGGTGACGTAAGTGGTGGGGATGCTTTTCGACGTAGTGGGAATTCGGCGTAATGGGAATTCGACGTAGTGACACGTCCCGGTCTTAGAGAGGATAAAAATACAATCGAAAGGATTATATTTTTCATTTGACAAATGCAACATATGTTTTTATTTTCGACCAAACCGAATGAGCTCTCATGGCCGAGTGATCAATGGTGCCGGCAGTGATCAGAAACGTCCGGGTTAAATTCCTGACCTCGGCAGAGATTTTTTCATTTTTTTTTTCTCTCCATTTCTCATTGTTGTATTTTCCGTGGTTATTCCACTGATTATAATTTTGTAGAATTTTTCAAAGAAATACGATTGATTACCTACTATTATTGTGTTCAATATGAATACCTAATAATATAATATTTATAGTTCTTCATTATTTATTGGGTGTAGATAAAATGAATAGCTTATTTCAGAAACAACATAAGTCACATTTTTGACCATTTTCACTTTCAAGCAGATTCTTATTGTGTGCATGTAAATATATCGTTCCATGCAGAAACAACATAAATCAGACATAGCTATAGTACTACAGCTATGTCTGATTTATGTTGTTTCTGCATGGAACGATGCACACAATAAGAATCTGCTTGAAAGTGAAAATGGTCAAAAATGTGACTTATGTTGTTTCTGAAATAAGCTATTCAAATAGCGTATGCAACTCTCATGTGATGGTTATTAAAACACTCGCATGAACCATACGAAACTCACCTTCGGCTCGTTTCGTATAATACGCATGTATTAATAACCATCATTACACGATCGTTGCATAATATACTATTATGAGTTCTGTGACTAGGCCAACCAAACAGACTCACAGAACTCATAATTATATATCTTACAACTAGAATCAGCAGCATATCCTATCGTCCTGTGTTTCAAAATGGATAATACGGAGTAACGTCGTTACTTGACGGTACTAAATAAAAAAGAACAGCTGTTACGTACGTTCGCAAAATGAACGATCTACACCATCTGTTCTCGATCTCAGTACTGTAATCAAATTATCCTTCATAGTTCTCTTGAAGACCCCTTTGCTCTTTTTCTTTCACTTTTTTCAGTAACATTGAAATATATCTTTATTTTCAGAACCTCGGCTCTTCGTAGCTCCCAGAATTCGTTACACTCCTCAGTAGCTAATTCACAACGCCCTTCTTCTGCCTACTATCCCCCTCCAACGTCTGCCACTCCCCGCCCCAACAACCTCCATCAGTCGATACCCAATCTCAAAAGCCCTCCTTCTACTCATAGACTTCATAACAATGATGAGAACGGCAGAACTGCTTCATTCCCAAACGTTCAGTATGGGCAGAATTTTTATACATCTCACAAGAACAGTTTTCCAAGTCCAGAAGAAACGAATAAAGTACCCTATGGCAGCCCTTTTGTTGGTCAAAATCAGTCATATCCCAGTCCAACGCATAGTAATAGTCAAGCGTACCCCAATAACATCCAACAGCCGTTGCATGTCAATCCGAATCTGAGGCTGGATGAAAGAGGGCAAGATGTTAGATATAACAATGGTGGTGGTTTGCTCAGAGAAGATGTTTTTAGGCAGTCACAGACTTCTCGACACGATGAAATGATGAGGTTAGTACTATTGTTTTTGTTTGAAACTACTTTTATCAATCATTTACTGCTATACTTTTCATTCAAGAAATTAAACATTACGTGTAATTCAATAAAATTTGGATTTGAATAATCCATTGACGTAAGCAAGATGAATAAAAACCCTGGTGCGTTGACCGATTTGCTTTTGTTTAGCCAATTCCTCTCGAGCTGAAAAATCGAAAAGCAAACTTACATTTTTTGACGGTAGGTGGTGTTGAGGTGGTGATACAAATGCGATTTTCTAAGGGTACATTTTCATTGAGGCGGCGGCTTACCAGTGATTTTCGATACCGGCGATCTCATTGGATGAACTCTTGCGGGATCTTTCGTTCACCAATAGAATTATCAAGGTACAAAATACGTGAGGTCAAGTTTTTCTATTAAAAAGCCATTAATTTTTTTGAAATGTTTGACATTTCGATTTGAATTTGAATGCATTTGAAAGTTCCTTCAATGTTCAAAATCTTGTACCTAGTTCTTATTTCTTTTCACGTTTTTCTTGATGCTGCTCTTGTATTTGTTTGATTTTATAGTGATAGCTAGATTTATTACGAACCGATTTACAAAGCTCAAAATAAAACGCTCGTGTAACGTGTAGGTATTACTTATCCCTCATATCATCGGCTCGTAATCACATTAAAATTGCATATTTTTCAACACTATGAAGAAAAAGTACTTACCTATTTTCGGTTCCTCAGAAAGTAGAAAGATAAGATATCAATACTTACCAGTTTCACTCACAATTATTATTTTCGGTTCCTCAGAAAGTAGAAAGATAAGATATCAATACTTTCCAGTTTCACTCACAACTATTATTGTTTCGGAAAATTTAAAATCACATCACAATCACTGAGTTTTTGATTTATTTTTCATCAGATTGAAAGCAAAAGGAATACCAAATAATCAGTCAAAATGTGATGACTACATAATTTCTAGCATTTCGCGAAAAAGCAAGAAATTGCATGCAAAACATGAGACCATGAAATAAACATAACCTATAAATCTATAAATAATGGAATGGGCGTCGAGCAGACGGATATCATGGCATCACAGATTAAATTAAAATCACGTAAGGTGCGAAGTCAACACACCAGGGTTTTTATTCATCTTGTACGTAAGCTTATTGAATGAAAATTTATTACCAGATTGGTATCTGAGGTCAAGCAATGTTCATCGTGGCTATGAGATAGACGGTTGACTGGCCTTGGATACTAACTATTGTTACTGTTGAATAATCAATTATTTCATTGATTTATGTAAAAAGATAATTATCCAACAGAATCAAATATCTAATGTCCAATATCTATAACATAGATTACTGAAATAAGTTTAGATAGGAAACAGCCTACAAGCGACAAGATGAGTATGGAATTTCTATACTTGAGTGGATCGAATAAAAACAACAAATAATATAATTCTATCTTACCACCAAAATCAAAACACATCTTTCGTGTGAAAAATGCTTTTCTTTGGAATATATTATTATGGCGTCACGTAGGTACCCTAAAGTACCTCGTTGAAATACATAACAAACTATTTCACAGTATACAAAGATCTCGAAATAGCATTGCATGTCAGTTCAACGTCAATTTCAGTTGTATTTTATAGCCTTACTCTCAGATCAATAAAATGGTTGTCATCACAGCCTTCTGTGGCTCTTGACCTAAACTTTCAAATTTTGCGTATAAGGGCGGCTGTTACACTTCTAAATTCATTTATGTATTTTGTGGTCTAATACTCGAATTTTTAAATAGATACCCCAGCCAAGGAAACGTCCGGGTTTCGGAGGCTCAAATCCAGCAGAATGACATGTCACGATACAACGAAATGCGCACCTCAAAAAGTGAGGATCTCCTCAAACAACATGCCCAGCAACAAAATGACATGATGCGGTATGCTAGCAGTGGTAACATTAGGGAAGGCAACAAAATCGATATGCAGCAACTCCGACTAAACCCAGAACACATGACCCAGCATAGACTTAGTAATGATGACAGGCACCAAAGAGGTGTAGCCAAAATGGCAGAAATGTCGGAAGAGGCCAGAAGAAGACAGGCTAGGGTGCCATATGGTCAGCAACAGGGGCAGTATCTGCAGCAGCAGCAACAACAACACTATTACAATCACATTATGTCACAGAATGCACAGAGTATGCAAAATTTGAGTATTAGTCATCAACATCCTCAATATGCTGGCCAACAACACAGTCAGTATCAGCACCAACAACAACAACAGAATCAACCTCTATCACCAACTTACAAGACTGCTCCTGCAAATGTCAAGCAGTCTCGAAAGGTAAACAACTATTTGAATTAATAATAATAATAATAATAATAAAGTTTATTAAAAATTCATAAAAAAGAGCATATACATCAATTTTTAAAAAGGTGAATAAACAGTTCAATTATACCTGCGAAGTTGAAAACTTGTTGCGAGAGATACGAATTTATGTATAATATATTTGATAAATTTGTAGAATTCAACAAAATAATATTAAAAAATTAACTAATTTTCTTAATTGAGTGAGAGATTTCATAAAATAAATTTCGACGTGATTCTTGAATCCATTTTTTGATCTTTAGTTTGAAAGATACTAATGACTTGATCATTTTTATATGATTTGGAATCAAATCATAGTAGAATGGCAATAAATATTTAAAAAATTTCTGAGACATTGTTGTTTTAACTCTATTTTTCAATGTGATATTATTTTTATTCCTTGTATTATAAATATGATTATTGAAATTTATATTCAATTTGTGTTTATGAATATAAATCATGATATTTTATCCGAATAATTGTCTTATGTCCATTTTATGTGTTTCTATGTACAGATTTTCACTTGGATACAAATAAGACTTATTATATATTATTTTCAAAAACCGTTTCTGAAGAACTTCAAGATTTCTAATGTGTGATTTCATGACCCCTCCCCAAGCCAGAATCCCATGATTGAATTGGGACTGTATTAATGAAAAATAAAGAATGTTAAGGGTTTTTACGCTCATAAATGTTTTGAGATACTTGAATTTTGATAATAAACTTCGTAATTTCTTCAAAAGGAACGCTATGTGTTTGTCCCATTTCAAATGTTTGTCAATTATAACTCCTAAGTACTTGATACTATCAGTTTTTTCAATGCTAGTATTATCATGAATTATTAGTGGTCCTAAGTCCGGTAGGGAAATATTATAAAATGAGAATGGGGCATATTTTGTTTTCTCAAAATTTACTGTGAGTAAGTATTGAATTGAATTATGTTTATTTCCCAAGAAACTCATATTTTATAAAAGGGCAAATTAGAAACAAATGAATAATGACTCAAATAAATAGAGAAAAAAAAAATAAAAAAGTGCAGAGTATAAAGATATAAAAAAATGACAAACAAAATGTCACATTACTGTTTTAAACATTTTTGATACAAGAATTATCTATTAGCTATTTGTTTTGATTCAACTTTTCCGATAAGCTAGTAGAAGTTTGTATTATATTGTGAAGAAATTAGAAGCTAATGGTTTCTCCTTATTCCAACAGAAATAAAATTATCCAATTGTATTTTGTTGCAGATATGAATACTCCATTTGGAATGAATTTCGGTGCCGAATATTCACTATTTAAGATAAGTGATACGAAAAGTATCGGTTATTGAACGAATTCCTTTTTTTACTAAGTCATGAAAAGTAAAACAAAAGCATCCAGTCATCCAATAGAATCGTATACTAGTATCTCATATATTCATTCAAGTCAAGAACATTTGTTTGATTTCAACTGTTATAATAGTTTGTGAATGCAATTTTATATTAAAATGGAGAATAGAGACCGTTTTCTGTCTTCTTTTTGTATCATACGCAAACTAGAACTCTCTTCACTGGCTATTCACTGCCTTTTATTCTGTAATTTAAGAGGTTGTTATAGAAACTAGAATTTTTTCTTAAACTGACCAATTTTCAATGAACTGAAATAGAATATTTCCAAGAAAATCCACCTCCATCCATTCGAAAGATCCTATCAGATTCCAAAATGAAAATATTATGTATTCTCCTGTAGTGAAATTTTTAGGAATTTTAATTGATGAACATTTAGTTTGGAACAAACATATTGAATTATAAAGAAAACAAATTTCCCCAATTATCGGTATAATTTTTGAATTCGAAATATGTTACCTTTATTATGTCTGAAATCAATTTCTTATTCTTTAGTATATTCCAAAATTCAATACTTAATTTCGATTTGGGGGGCAGCTTCAAAAACCGTAATGAAACCTTTACAGAATAAAATTATAAAGTGTATATACAAACTTGATCGAAAAGAACCTAAGTACAGCTAATTTGTACAAACAAAGAAAACTTTTAGACATTCCTTCATTATACAAGTTTAAAATTTGCACATTTATTCACCTGTTTAAAAATAAATTCAAGCATTCAAATTTGATGTTCAAAATGAATAGTGATCAACACAATCACTCAACAAGGTTTTCAGAAAATTTGGCATTGATGAAAATTAAAACAAATATAGGACAGCAATATGTTTACCACAACGGAATAAAACTATACAATGGTCTACCGAATTCATTGAAGAAATATGGAAAATTTCGTCTCAAAAATAATTTAAAAAAACATTTGATATCATAATTTTTTTTTCTTTTTATTGCCATAGAAAGATCTGATTTGATTACTCATTTTTTGTATTCTATTCAACTTTTATTGCATGGCATCAGTTTAATTTTCCCTACAATAAGCATGTATATGTTTCTTGGGAAATAAATCGTTATTATTATTATTATTATTATATTAATCATTCTATAGAAAACAAATAGGTATTATTCTGATGTTTTGTTTGCTAACAAAAAAGTTCCATCTGTTTAGGCAAGTTTCTCTTTAATTCTAGGAGGACCTGATACCTGAAGTGCCTCCCACTATCACCCACCCATTGTACTCTGCTAGCAGTCAGGACCCTCCAAAGATGGCCTTCTATCCCACAACAGGTTCTCAATCGAGCAAGCCTCCCAGAGACCCATGGGCCAGAGAAGAGCAGGAAAGGCAGCAAGAAGCCAGGAGAGAAGCAGCCAGACAGTGGCAGGAGCAACAGATACGGGAGCTGGCTTCGATGGCTTACCGAAGTCCACAGCAGGAGGAACAGTTGAGGGTGTTGCAGCTCGAGAGGGAGTTCCAAAGGAGAGCAATGGAAGCTTCTGCTGAAGAGGGGGATGATGATACTGAAAAGGTGAGCTATTCAAATACAGGAATAATAATCATAAACAGAAACAGAACTATCATCAAAGGCATTTGAAGGAAAACCGGGTCGATATAACAGGTCCCTGAATTTGATAACCGTGGGGAAAGGAAACCATTTCATCTATGGGAAAATGCATGCTGGTATCATTCCTCTAAGGGCGGGTAGCTTTTTTTTTTTTTGATGAATGATGTTTATTTCCCAAGAACTTACAAGTTTATGAAAGGGAAAATTAGAAATAAATGAATAACGAATCAAATAAATAGAGAGAAAAAAAAAGATAATGAAATCAGACTTTTCACAAAAATAAAAAAAAATTAATAATAATGAAAATAAAATAGTCCTTCATCTATCTCAATAAATGTTTTTTCAACTTAACTTTGAAATTGAATTTTCCTAATTTTTTTATTGCATCAGGTAATCCATTATATAACACTATTCCGTTGTAATAAATTGATTGTTGTCCTATGTTTGATCTGAATTTCATTGTCGATAAATTATTTGAACATCTGGTTGAATGGTCATGTTGGTCACTATTAATTTTGAAGATGAGATTAGAATGTTTCAATTTATTTTTAACCAAATGAATGAACGTGCAGAGTTTTAGCGTATGTATCGAAGATATATCTAACAGTTGATTGGGTTCACTGTATTGATGTTCCTGAAGCCGCAATAACTGGATTTGATTCAAAATATTTAGATTGTAAGAGTAATTGGTGGCATGATGCTGTCACTGTTTTCTAACAGTGAGATAACTACTGTAAAACGGCAAATAGCCTAAGAAAGAAGGTCAACGAAAATCTTGATTATCTCTGGAACTATTTGTGTTCAACTTTCTGATAGCCTATTATTTTCCCATTTAACTGACATTCTCATCAGTAATCAGTAACCCAGAAGGCAGAGCCTTGTGCATGCAAGAAACGGTTAATATGGTATAATGCCGTTTCGCTCCAGAGCGGCTTAATGATTTTTGGTGGTAAATTTCCTATTTCAACTGTAAAGGAATCTAGGAAGCCTTCAGTACTTCACTATCTAATGTGCCCACGGCACTATTTGGAGCCCTATCTTCACCCAGCTAGAACAGTTTTGTTTTGTTGCAATTTTTGTTGCAACTGAACCGAGGAACAACTTTTCGTATAATTTTGAGGAAAGAACTATCTGCTCGATCTTTGATAAGAATTTTTGTTTTATGTTGTGGAGAACATACAGACTATGTCTTGCTATCTATATAAAATCTGAAAGCTAGATCACATCTCCATGACTGAGGCTATGATTCTTCTTTTCTGATGTGAGCGAAAGTTATATTCAGATGATGGCAAAAGACTGTCTCATCTTGGCTCATTATCTACTCAAAACAGTGTCTTCAACACATGGCAGATAGGCAAAGGTGTATAAAATAGCGACCTGAAATTGAAAAAACTAAAATATTTATGATTTTTTCGCAGTAATGTTGAAAATCATATCATCCATTGCCAGACATTTTTTTCATTTGAATGGTAGTTAAATTGTTATCACTTCACTAAAAAATTATAAAATCATAACAATCACAGAAAACACTTTATATGTACTCACATTTTCACAGAAAATGCAATCCTATCGTGTTATTAGTATTAATGCTCGAAAAAATGAGACCTGGCTAGTTGAGAAAAGGTGACAAAAGAACAAACTCGTCTGACTCGCATCCGCTTGGAATACTGCCTCGCTCTCGCTCCTATAACTTTTATTACGATTTTCCTGTGGGTTCGGCAATTAATGACACTCAAAATAACAGAAACGATTTTATTTACCAAACACTGAATAACACAAAGCGAAGTATTTCAAAAAATAATACACGGAACATAAATTCTGAAATTCTTTTGGCAACGCAATCAATGAAACATCATTTTCTATCACTGTTCCAAAAATTAGCTCTGAGCAAGTATTTCAAAAAAGCAAAAAAAATGACACATTTAATTAGGTATGGTGGCCAGTTTATGACGCCGTATCGGTATGGCATACAACTCCTTCAGACTTTGGCTATCTAATGGACAATATAAAACAAAAATTGAGTGTGACCTCATCACCCAAGAGCATGTTTTTTTCCGACATATTCAAAAAATTGCGCACGGCAACGACGACACCGACAGGCTGCCATACTTGCGCTCTCCTGTTACTTATAACACTGGCTAGCTTCTCAAAAAGTTTTAGCCATGAGCCGATCATACGTGCTTTTTGTTGCGGGCTCTTGGTCTATGAGTAAGGTATGCATTTACAGGCCCTTGCTCTATCATCGTTGTTCTCAACATGTATGGATTTATATTTATAACACAAATGACATCTATAATTTTTTTTGGGGCTGTGAGTTGCGTCTGGGTACACTACGAATGTGTCAGAGCTTCTGGCTGGCAACCCTTCTTTTTCGGATAATAATAATATTTTTGTCTAGCAGAAGTCTATTTTTATAGAGAATGTTTTGCTCATGCAGAAATTTGACAACTTAATACTGAAAACTGATTGGACGTTCTGTGGCTATGAATACATATAAATTAATTTTGACTTTCACGGATGTTTATTTTGAAATGTCAAGAACTTTCTTTTAATGCCATTGGGCAGTTACCAAGTAACGTGATTTTGAAAATTGTAAAATTATGTAATAACATAATATTTTATCTAACAGAAATTAACATACATTAGGATTAACCAGTCAAAGTGTTCTTCAGCTGTTTTGTTATTGAAAATAGTATGACAACCTCAAGTTGACTGGGTTTCATTGAATGTTCAGTCATTATTCATGTACACTGTTGCAAGGTTTTGAAAGCATTAACACCAGAAATTTATTAAACCTACTTACCTCCTTACCGGACTACTTTATGAAAATGATTATTGCTTCTGTTTTCTGGAGTTACCTTCAAATGATTCTCACTTTTTCTTGTCGTGTTTCAGAAAACATATTTGATCTAGAATTCAGATGAATTCTACAATAAAAAGAACCGACCGCATCAAATTAAAAGTTCGACAGACAAGTGCAGTTTATCAGCGACAAAGGTCAATTGTGTACTATTTAGATGTGTAGTGAATGTATTTTTTTTTAAGTATACCAAGTGTCTTGCTCGAAAAATGAAAAAGTTAAGTTCTAGACATAAGAAGAAAAGACAAAGTATTTTCATATAATTTATCGCTGATCATAACACATTGCACACTGATTTTTCACCATTTGGCGCTTTGTTCCTTCAAATTGATGTGAGGTTCATAGACTTTGTACTTAGGACATTCGTTTTGATATAGTTCCATATTTCAATGCAGTAATAATAATAAGATGAGAAAATGTCTGTTCTTCTCAATAATTTCTTCTGTATCCACCACGATTCCTTCCTCTCCCGCTATTCTGATACATATCAATACCACCGTAGTATATCACGTAAGCGGGATAGTAATCGTTATCCTCGTATTTAACAATCACATGTTCTTTTTCATTTGTTGTCGTATCATAATTACCCGGGGGTATATGCATATTTTGGGCTCCTAAGCATTTGTTGACTATCAGCACTTTCACGAGAAACATCACCTTATCATATCCATCATCTCCATAATGTGTTGCGTAGTTCGAGATGGGAGTGAAAGACATGCCTTGCCCGAATTTATGTCCTTTTGCTGAACCTGAAACCAACATTTGCAACATTTTTACTAGTTTTGAAAACTCCAATAGGAAAACGTTAATACAGAAATCAAACATATTGTTACGAAATAGAAATAAATTCTCTAACACCACCGCTGAGCATCATAAAAAGGCAAAGGAGGGTTTGCTTCAGATAGGAAAATTTGTCTGATGATGAGGGGGTCACATTTTAAACATTTGCATGCAACCCCCTAGTGGGGTCGAATTATATTATATTTCCAATGATACACTATTTTTGAATTGTACTTGAAGAATTGATGCGAAAATGTATTTGGTATTGAGAATCAAAACATTCACAATTCGTGGTAGGTTTCACTGTTTTTTATTTGTAAGGGTGCTTTGTAGAAAAAGGTTAACAAGTTCTTGAATTGTTTCATTGAAACTTTCTTTTAACAAGAGTTGAAAATGTGATCCGTTTGTTTCAATACAATGTTATTGATTTTGTTGAAATTAATTTCTAAATTTTTTTTTCTGGTGGGGTTCTGCGGTTGGTGTTTCACATCACAAAAGAATCAGGTATCGACAAACTTTGGCAACATACGAATCTTTTTTCTGCATGAGTGTCCTCCACTCTGTTTTTTAAATGAAAGTCAAAAATTTCGAAAACTGAATGGCCGATACTGGAGGAAAATCCATATTGAACAAATAATATACAGTTGCCTATAAGATTTTCACCTAATAGGGTTTACCAAACCGCGGTTTAGTATGTGAAAATCTTACAGGCAACTGTATTTTATTTGTTAAACATTTCCAACTGGTGTTGGAATCTAATAAACCATGTTTTATTTATGGTGAATTTGAAATAATTTCAAAAGAAACCAAACTGAATCAGTGGCAAGACTAAAGTAAACGTACGCCTAAATTATTTTAATTATTTTAATACTAATTTTTTGTTTCAAATCAAATTCTCTACATCCATTGCTTGTCATCGGAAAATCGAAAATAACAATATTACGAACAAAAAAAGCAAACGATAAATGCCCAAAACTCATTTCCATTTTTCATCATCACCAACATTATAGGGTTGATGTTCTTATAGCCGATTTTGCAATGAATGTTTGGAAAAATTTTAATGAATATAGTATCATTGGAAGGAGTATAATGTACCTTTTCACATGATATATCGCACATTATTGTCTTATTTTCGTGAGGTTAGGTGAATCAGTAAAGTGAGGCAAATCATGTTTAATTTTGGTCTCTTCTATCTGTTTATTGTAATGGAACGTTTTATTCGATTTACTTAGTAATTTGAGTCATCTGAGTAGAATCAAGAGACGTTTACTATGATTCAAGAATATTGACACCTAGATGTTAATTTTATAGCTGTCAGTTGTCTTGTAAAAATTATCATTGTTGGTTCGCTGTATTGATTGCATTGATTTCAACTTTCGTCAATATTTCGCATTGAAAGAAATGATCTATATATTTTTTTTCGAAACCTGTTAAAATACTACTACTACAAATGATTAGTTTACATAGAATACATGCGGACAAAAATGATTTCTAATATATAGTTAGTTGACATCCAAGAATTGAATGCAATGCTAATCTATTTTCTTTCTAGTTTTATGTTTACTCGTCGTTGCTATTGTGATATAGAATATGACTATTTCTCCTACCTCTCAACCTCCAGTTGAAATTTTTGGTGCAAATACTGTCGATGTTAGATTTTCTAGTACCATGAAACAGTTCGTGTTCCACATTCATGCCGTTTTTTGCCATATATCTCATTTTCTTCAGGCTATATTGCAACAACAAATATGGATTGTAAATTTTCTCAATTTTTTGTACGGTAAAACATTTTTTATTGGTGGCCCTGAACAGTCTTTCCACTCTGCTATATTCCGAAGAGAATTGATCCAAAGTTTCTTTAGTGTAGATTGCCCTAGAGTAATGTGGTTGCCCATCTATCTCCATTAGGAAATCATCGATCATTTCAGTGTTTTTAACTATTTTTTCGGGCTCCAAGATGGTCAAATTCTTCAATCGCTGAGATAAATCATACTCTGTCTGTCTCATCTGATGTTTGATATACTGGATTTGGATAGCTTTTTGTTTTTTGATTTCTTTCTGCTGCTCTGCATCAGCGAGTTCTTGTTGCTCGCGTAAACTTGCTCTTTCTGCATTTCGTCTTCGTGTATTTTCAGCTAGTTGATTTTTATTTATGATTTTCAGTCGTTCAGCGACTGCCAAAGAAACAACAGGGGGTTGCAGTCGTTCATCGCCTCCCAAAGAAACAGAGGGTTGCACTGTAACTCGCCTGTTTTCTGATTCTCGGCGACTATGAGATTGATTATTACTAGTATTACCATCGATCTTCTTTTCGAGCTTTCCACCACCTTTATAACAAGAATTTCCCATTTCCTCAACTTTGTACACACCGCCCACTTAAAATACTAACCCTTCCTTTCTTTACTGAATATGATAATTAAATTTCAATTTTGCACGTTCCAGATGATGCAACTAATCACATTTGCATGGTCGAATTTCCAGCCGACAATAACGAGTACATTGCACAAAACATGAAAATAGTTAGATTATAACAATCAACCACGAATCGAGTGTCATTTCACTTTCTAGATAGCATCGAACATTTGTGAAATCAGTTTTAGAAGCGAATCCACATGAGATAGTCTTGTATTGTTATGTGAAGATTGCTATTGAACGAACTGTATACAGAACTCAACGGAATAGTCACACCTTTAAATCAGCCATATCACTCACATATTTTCTGTGTTTCCCCCGAGTACAGACACATTGTTCCAATGTTGCCAACAATCCCTAGTAACTTCGTTCTAACGAAAACTCTGGACCTGTATACGTGGCCGAGTCCAAGGCGGATCCAGAAAGGTCATGACCCCCCTCCTTCGGGCTTGACCTAAAACAATTTATTTTAATTTATCAGTGTTAGCAAACTGGAGCTTGTACTGGGTCCGGGCTGGACCTCGATTATGTGACCCCTCCTTGACTCGAGTACTGTATGTTCTCCTGACGCCAAGGCCGAATCGGCCCATGACTACATGCCGGTGAAAGGACCAGTGGTGAAAAATAAAATGAACTGTGGTTCAAGTGCCAAGAGCAGTTGTCAAGACGCAAATAATTCGATTGGCTGATGCTCAGCAACTCAACCCTCTTCGCTCTTACTGGCCATGAATTTGGTTTATACAACTGACCAAACAAAGCAGGGATTTCTCGGCAGAAGGAGAGTAAATATAATTAATATAACTTGAGGGAAAAACATATCAAAATTAATCAAGAGACTTGTAAGTACCGTCACCTGAGTTTTCGCTTAACGTCCAACCATGCCAGTTATGGTTCAATAGTATTGGCTATATCTGAGAAATGTCATAGTTAAGGCGTGGCGACGCAGGTGGAGCAGGCGCATAAGTTATTTTGTCCATGATCAATGCGCTGTGTTGGGATGTAAAACACCATGAACGTACAGTCGACAGAAGTCAGAAGTGCAGTTTTGTGGTATCACTACGTGAAGGGGGACGTCAGAATTTACATTTGAAGTTGTTTTCTGAATTAGTCTAACAGTCACAGATATTCCCACCTGAGTTGAAACTGACAACACTGTGTTGAAGGTAACGTTTAAAAATAGATTCATTTGTTTATCATTTCAATGGATGATTTTATCTTTGGTGTGGTACCGGCTGTATCGATTCGATGCTGTTTGATATGCATTTTCATAACATCGTAGATGGAAGTGCATAATATATTACTATTGAAATGAAAAATCAGTGTTTTCTTAAACAACACATTTTCCGAAATGAAGGTATATTATAACCACTTATCACCTTCAATGGCAATCGGTGATATTTGATTTGAAGGTGAAAACTATATAGAGGATCAATTACTTTTACACCAAACCGACATCACTCGCACTCGATGCGTGTTTCAGTAATCAAGCAATGAATTTTTAGTACGTGAGGTATTTATTTTCGGCAGTCAATCAACTCAGTATTTCAGTGAATTATTTCATAAAATAAGTTTCTTTTAATATTTTCTATGTTAGTACAACCGAACTGCAAAATGTTAATGTTACTTAATGCAGTGGTGAAACAAGCACTAACTGAGTTTTTTCCACTGTAGGGATTTAGAAAATTTTTAGGAGACGAAAAAGGATGATTCGTGTATTGTTTCCGAATTATCACTCCTACGACTTTGGCTCCGTGGTAAAAACTGCTCAGAAATATTGACTCCATTCTGTTTTACTATAGAGGTGTTGAGATTTTATTTTGAAGCTGAAAACCTGGAGTGACTTCATGAAAAAATTGCTGAAAATTGCTTCGAAAGGATGTGTCTACAACAACGCTAAAAATTTCAAAATTCCTCCATGCTAAATGCGTCATATGAAGATAGTGACGTTAACGTTTCGCGTGGATCTTTCGTCTTGATTAATCCACGCAAAACGCGCGTCGACCATTCCCTTGTGAGCAATTCACGCCAATGTTCGAAGGATTCGAGGAATCCATCCATACACTGTGATTACTGCCTCACATGGTATCATGTTAAATATTATGCTGGTTTGATGAAAGTGCCGAATATAAATATGGTATTGTAGATTTTATATACCGGTTATAGAAAATGATGTATTAAAAAATGAATGGTCATAAACTCAACTGGAATCGAGACTGAAATGAAGTAATAGGCAATGCAATCAACCATTCAAAATTAAGATGTTTGTGAACACGAGGTATGGTTTAGTATGAAAACCTCGTAAAGAAATGTTCTACGCGAAACGTTAACGTGACTTTCTTCATATGATGCATTTCGCGTGGAGGAATTTTGGGGGCAAGATCTACTTTAGCTTGGTTCCAGACATGGCCGCTCTGACAAAGTTATTTCGGGTATTGTTTGAAATTACAAAATATGGACATTATTTCTTTCATTTTTATTCCTCCGAAGATGCATGCTGTGTACTCACTTGCGGGAATAGGCCCACGGCGACTGGGGCCAAACATGTTTTCATTTAATTCATTTATATCTCGACTATTACGCAACGAACAATGATGGGACGTGTTTCGTCATCAACTTGAATTGCCTTTTTGATTAATGCATAAAAAAATCATGAAATATTCAATTTATGACAACTTAGTTTTCTAAATCGCACCATCGATAGTAAAATTCCTGTTTCACCAACATTTTGATGCACTATATTCACGTAGATTATCTTGTGCAAAATCATGAAAATTGTGATGCCAATTAGATGGCCCACGGGATCAGTGCATATGCCACAGTGTTTTTTCATAGTTATTCGTTTGTTAAATGAATAACTGCATCTAAAAATGTACAAGTATACTGGACATCACATGAATAATTCCATCTATTTATCATGATTTCCTATAGGTAATGCAAGAAAAACGATTTTCGAGTGGAATACTCAGATTCCTAACACCACATGAACTACCATGATCTTACAATGAAGCTAGAGAGCACAAAAATCGTACACATGATATACTCATCAAAAAATTCCAGGGAACAACAATTTGAATTAATGTAACTCTTCAGAAACACCTGGTATATTCCTGAAAACTTTTACACATATTCTTTGCAACCATTATAATAATAATAATAATAATCTTTATTAATCCCGAAAAACTACAAAGTTTATAATAGGGCTAAAAAATCAATCGTATTCAACTAAATCAATTGGTTACCAAGTAAAACAGTGTACAACATAAATTAATAATTACATTATGTTAAAATAACAATGAAAGTTGTATAAATAAAGAGAATAAATAAAAGACGCCATAAAAAAATTGTAATTATGTATGGAGACCAGAAGAGAGCAAACATTTTTTCAATTCAGATTTGAATTTTGTTATTTTCGGAATTATTTTCAGTCTTTCTGGAAGATTATTGTAGATTTCAACACCAAAATGATATATTGATTTCTCTCCAAATTTAGAACGATAAAGTTCAACAATTAATTGTTTGGTTTGTCTGGTATTATGATCATGAATTGTATTAATTTCACTAAAGAAAATAGTTGAATGTGTTTTTTTTTTTTAACTGAATGTATAAAACAACAAATTTTTAATTGAAAAGCAGATTGAATATTCAAAAGACCATGAGGTTTATATAAAGTTCAACAATTAATTGTTTGGTTTGTCTGGTATTATGATCATGAATTGTATTAATTTCAGCGAAGTTCATAGTTGAATGTTTTTTTTTTCTAACTGAATGTATAAAACAAATTTTTAATTTGAAAGCAGATTGAATATTCAAAAGACCATGAGGTTTATATAAATTTGAGGTTGGTTCAAGATATGGTAATTTGAATATAAGGTAGTTGTTGCTCGGGAGAAGGGTTCAACATAAAAAACAAATCAAAAATTGTAGTATCGATGTGGTACTTGGATAGTTCCATTCAGTCATTGATTGAAACATGCCGCGACCACTTTTGGACACTTGAGGAGCAGTCACGAGCAGTTGGAATGCTCAAAGCTGGCCAAACTCAAAGAGTCGCGGAGGTTTTTATGACTGAAGCCAGTGTGATCAATCGAATGTGGGAAGATACCGAAAGATTGGAGACGTGGGAAGATACCGAAAGATTGGAGACGCGGGAGAGCGACATACAAGAACCATAGGGCCCCTTTAAGACCGTTTTCTGAACTTGGTTGTTTCCTAGACTTTTTTGATGTGTTAAGGTGCTACTGCATTTCGTATGTAATTTCGTACCATTGTACACGGAAAATTGTAATGTATACGTAGAGTTGTGAAGATTCCGAGGGTAAGTTTTCATAATCAGGGTCCGAAACTGACTAATCTTAGCTAAAATGCATGTTCAAGATCGAACTGAAAAGTTACATTTTCATGGATATCTCTGAACCAAAGTGTGAGAAATATTTTATGAAATTACAATGTTCGAACTTAAAGATAAAAACATTTCCGTATTGTGGCAATTTCCAAGTGAATCGGATATAAATGATTTTATTCACAATTTTTCGAAAATGTATCCATTTCTAACGTGCTTTCAGGTTGGAAAGTGACCAATTGTTAACCCAAGAAAAAGAAATTCATTAATGTGCAATGGTTACTAGAAACACAAATTGTATTGAAATTACTTTTGTGGATATTCTTTTTTTGTTCACGTTATGAAATTATTATGAATGATTGTGAATAAAATTGCAGGCCCCGGGTTAGGAATTTTGTCGCTTCAAGCAGCATATATGTTGCCGCCGCTCCCAACACAAATGCTTAGAAATATACTGAAAAATATTTAATAACATATTTCCTGGTAAGCAGATGGTGCTGGATAGATGGAGGTATTATGTCGTGATTTGGCAATTTTTTTACATTGATTTGATATGAAAGTGGTATATTACGTATCGAGGAGGATAACTATCCTCCAGTTGGGTACTGTACTTCTTCTACTCCCACCATGCTTTTGTGATAATTTCTGTTGGTGTAGCACAAATTTTTTCGTTGTCTCTCATTTTCAATGATCAACGGGCCACTGGATGATAAATAGGAGAAACAATCGCTTGTTTCAAGGGTATAACTAGATAGATACAGTACCAATCCACAAACCGTTAAACAAAAAATTTGTTAAAAATATATTTTTCAACTCAATTTTACACAGAATTTCAAATGAAAATTTGCTTAATTTGGTTTTCGGGCAATTGAATGTAGTCATGAGATCAAATTTATGAGGCCAAATGTTACCCATCAATTTACAAAAAAACTAAAAATTATAAATGAGCAATTACCTAACAGCGCAGCGGTCAGAAACGTAATAACGGTTTAAACTAGTGGAAGTAAAAAAATTCATTTTTCATGCTTTTAACGGCAGGCCACCAACTTTTCCTACTATTTTTCGAATCCAACAAAATGTCAAGTGATCAAATGTCATGTACATTTCTTTTTAGTATTTATAGCTGCCACTGTGGCACATATTGAAAGAAATATAAAATGGTTACCTACCACGAGTCTCCAACTCT
>JAVJAQ010001631.1:222865-267865 GCA_032362365.1 Zygogramma bicolorata
GAAACGGAAAGTTCACCAAAACATTGATGAAGGGATGAGTTGATGAAGTGTAATTTACTTCTTATGTCGTGAATGGTATTTCGAATAAGAGCGAAACTAGCATATTCTAAGATGCGTTTAGTATGGAACGATTTGATGTGGTGTTTCAGACTGAATGACTTGGGAATTACTTGATGTGTTCTGCAGGATTTAAGGAAGACGCGGATCAACCGGAAGTTCCAGCACCGCGAAAGCCTAGCCGATCAAATATATATATATATATATATATATATATATATATATATATATATATATATATATATATGAGGTGAATCTCTTCATTCCCCAAGATGTCTATAATACATTGCAATATATTATATGATAATAAAATAGAATGGTAACTCACTGACGTGAGATTTATTAATGAAAAAGAGGTAAAAATCGAACATGAAAATATAAAAGTGACGTGACGTTGGCAATGAATTCACGTTCTTTTTTTTATAATATGAATTCGAACATATGTTTTAATCTCCTTTCTGGATTACGCTGAGAAAGTCGAAATAGAGGGGGATTTTTTCTTATCTTTCTCGTATTTTATTGAATATGTGTAAATTTTGCTGAGATCATTCAAATCGCTTCTCTTGTTCATAGAATGATCATTATTATTTCTGAAAATACACCTTTGGAAAGATTGATTTCACTATCCAAAATTGCAGCTTGTCCGTAAATCAAACGATGAACTCTGCTATTAACATATTTTGATAAGGCATAAGAATTAACATTCCTTCCACAGTCATTTTTATGAGAAATTATACGACTGTTGAGTATTCTAGATGTTTGGCCAATATATGATTCAGGACAATCCATACAAGGAATCACATCACATTTGGTCTATTTTCAATCGAAATTGGAGCCTCAATTCTGCTATGTAATTTGGAAATTATTACGATATTTTTTCTGCTATTTTGGTATTATAATTTTGAAAAATATTTATCAATTTTGGTGTAATTCTTGTATATAACGTAGTGATTTGTAAATTGTTATGCTATTACGGACTTGATTTCGTTATTATTTGGTTCACTAGATGCTTTGTGCCTTGTATAAGAATTTTGAATCAGGATGTCTCGTTTATATATATATATATATATATATATATATATATATATATATATATATAATTTTTTTTTTTTCAGAAATATAACTTGGTTAGCGAAATATCAGTTCTGTATTGTTTTTCTCATTTCAGGCTCCATAATGTTTCACGTTCGAAGAAGGCCTGCTGATTGCGCGCCAAGAAAAAGAAAAAAGAAACCAGGAGCGCTAGGGCACGCGGCCAGTACGAGAGACGTCAGAGGGGATACTGCCCCCTTCTTGCTCGAACTTGGGCCTGACGGTTCGGCTCCCCATCCCGGAGATACTACTAAGACGATACGGTTGACAAATGATGTCGTGGAGGTAAGAATCCTGTTTCATAAATACCTTATGTAGTCCCAGCGCCAGTTGGGGCAGAACTGGATACTGACAATGAAATATTGCGATAGGCTTTCTACGTATGAAAAGTATTACCAAAAAGCTCCCAAAAAATGCACCTCTGCTTGCACCACACTATATTTTCAGGATTTGTCCACTCCAATACATTTGTATAACCTCCGAAGAATATCACCATACAATTAATTATTGTAAGATTGCAACAGTTGTCTGAATCATCATACAAAGAGACTTGAACTCTCTAAAGATTCGGCGTACCCCCTTGTGGGATTATGAAACAGCAAAACATATATTCTGTGTTTCAACTTATTGTTGGACGCCAGCTCCCTCCCATCCCTTTACGACTGAGAGGAGTGAGATTCGAACCGGAAGTTCCAAACCTGCGTTGAAGCTATTTATTATTACATATTTATATTTTGTGCCTACAGCCGCGGCCCAGTTCAGGTTTTCAAGGTTTGACATTGTTTGACTCTCGCCATAGAACTGAAAGATCATGGAATATATGAAAGTGAAGCTTCAGAAAAACAAGCAGTGTTTATTTGTCTAAGCTCCTTCACTTAGTTCACTTGATCTCTAACGTATATGATTTCAAATATACTAACCCACCATTTTCTATTCACGAAATTCCAATGGAAGTCATAAAATGAGTACCCATATTGGATAACGGGTTGAAATAAATACGGATGGAAATGGGGAAATCGAAACTTGTTCGAGCTAAGGTTTAACGATATCTCACCTTTCGACTTGTGATTCCCAGCACGGGCACGGGCGAGAATGAGGCGTGAACACCTGTTCAAGTCTGGTCAACCATCCAGATCATTGCCACGATGATCGTTGCTACCCACTAGCCATCTCCAATTCCAATAGTGATAATGGGATTTGAGAACATCAAACAGATTGTCTCAAACTAGAAAAAAGGGTATATGTTGAAACTGAAACTTTCATAAAGAAATTTCGCAAGTTTTTCGGACAAAATCAAATTCGTAAATATCTTGATATATACCTCTTATTCTTGCTATCTTTTTGATATCGTTAATTCACAGTTTCCGAGTTTCCGTAGTGAAATTCGTGAACCGCAATAAGTATTTTCACCAATCATCATCATTTAATTCTAGAGATGTACTATCCGAATAGGTTAGAGGGGTATCCAATATCGTAAATTTTCCAAATTAATCCTTGCAATCCTGTGCAATTTTAACGGCGCTGCTTTCAGTTTTATTGTTGATTGCTGGACATAAAAATTTCAGTATTACGTTCAGTATAAAACGTCCCCTTATTTAAGAAATGAGGAAGCTGCGGACGAGAAAAATCAATTATATAAATGTATTGGAATTACTAAGATTGAAAATTATTATATTATCATTTCTATAGCTTCTTACTCGGAGCCATTTATTGAAAATTGGACTTGAATATGAAAGTTACAAATTGATATTCAGTATGTAGTCAAATAAAATTGAAAAAAAAGAACGCCTTTTTTTTGTAATGTACATCATTTTTGTCAATATAAGAGGCAGTAGGAGGAAAAATAACAGTAACAGTTGTTATTATTATATTCAATGAAAAAAATATCTGAGGGAAAATCTTTCAACTTGCATAATAGCTCAACTTTTCAGAATGTCGATTGAATACGACTGTATCCTATGGAAATTGCAATTAAAACTTTTTTGTTCGTTGATCTTTTTCATTAGATTTATGGCAAAAATCACATGCAACTTTTTACAAACAAATAACCGATATTTTTTTTTGTCAAATGCCACCACTGATAATGAAACGAACCTTACCCCTTTTTTATAGGGTAATCAGCTTCGTTGAAATTATGAAGTAATATCACTCGAGACATCTGGGTTTCTTGCCATATTTTTGTAATTTCAAATTTTATTTATTGCACGGGGGTCCTGGGGGCCTAAAAATGAGAAAGGGGAGAAGGAGAACAAAAGTACTGTAACAAACAGCACGCTCTCGTCTTTGTGTGTCAGTTCTCTGTGACAATTGATGAAAAATAGTTATTAATTGTTATAGTGTGTATCAGCCTCTTAGAGTGATGAAATAGTATCATCCTGGTTTTCAGCCGTTTTTCGAATTTGAATCAAAAAAAAAAAATTAAGACCTTCAACTATTATTTCGACGACCGTACTGTCTTCTATATACGTGGATTTTTTCAATGTTTTTCTAGCCATAGATTCCGAGAAATGATGAAACCTGAAAAATATCGATTATTCACCCTCAGAGGGAGAAAGAGAGAGGGAGACAAAAAATGATGCTGAATGCTCTTCTGACCTGGGTAACATCAGTCGCAGGTCAAATCGAAGTTTTGTGATTGAGGGCATTTTGATTATCTTAACCCAGGATACCCTTTCTGAAATTTGAGTGATACACTTGATTGGAAATCTCACATAAATGAAACAATAAAGAACTATAAGATGAATACCTTTTTTTTGTACACATGTCAGTAGACAGAGTTTGCTGAATATTCGATGTTACTTCTTTTACAGAAGTTTTTTGTTCTTTCTACATTAACTTTGAGACTAAAAAGCAGAAAATAACTTCCTCAAACTTAAGAACTATTCAAGTAGCCTACAAAAAAAACTCGTTATGATATATTTTTAAAAACATGTTAGTAACTATAAGAAAAATGATGCGAATTTTCCTATAATTACACGAAATGCTATGTAACCCTGATTATAACTAAAAGGTACTGTATTTCATATGAAATAAAAATGGCGAAGTAATTAATGACGATCAAATTATATTCATTTATACAGATTTTAATTTTTTTTTCAATATTACAAAATCGTTAACTTTGTTCAACAATAAGAGTATTATAAAAGTTGTAAAATTAAGGACTTAGGGTTTGACGTTGATAAATTTTCATACCCATTTTTTGGTGAAGGAAAAAGTTATGATGAATTTTATTTCGAACATCTCCTCCATGTTCAAGCAGGATGCATTCTAGTTGAAGCTACTAGATAGCGAAACACGTGTAGCAAAAGCCATTGTCAGTGAAAATCGCATAGGAAACTTTTGTATTTTATACAATTACTTTCAATTTTTGACAAGAAAATTTTTCAGTTAGATTTTTCATGAGAACCTGTTTTTTCAGATTATTTAATTATATTTTTGAAGCTTATGATGTTTTTATAGATTATCATTATGACCATTAGCAACTAAATGCGCAACATGGAGTCGCAGAAATTTCACAGAAGCAAACATTATTAAAAACTGCAAATCTTTCTCAGATTGTAAATATTTAATTTTAATTGATGACGAGTGGAATGCAAACTGGCTACTTCGCCAAAATTTTCGTTTTATTCAAGTTTGCTAGAAAAACAAATCGTTAATTCTGAAAGTCTTAGTTAGGATATCGGGACCATTTTTTCATATTCTTGCAGTTTCATCGATCTTTGATAGGTATGCCAAAATTTAAATTGATCCGACATTTCATAATTGGTCGAAACCGCGTTCAAAGTTTCCGTTACAAACATACATACCAAGCTATTCAAAGCGTATTATAATAATTAAGAAAATTACTATTGAATGTTGCATCGTCTTCTGGGTTCAAAGCCCCATGTGGCAATTATAAAAAATCTGACAGAATTCGTATGCTTTTTCTGTTAAATTCGTAGTTTGAACTACAAACATAATATAAACTAATCCTATGGAAATGACCCTTAGCCTCTTTGATTTTTGTTTTCTATAAATCTCAATTTGTTTGTTTATATAGGATTTGACAAAATGGTTAAGGCTTTCGCGGCCGAGGTTATTAGTATAACTACTGCTCTTCGGTCTTGAAGGCCGTCGTTCTTTGGAATTTCTTCCTGGAAGAAATTCCAAAGAACGACGGCCTTCAAGCCCGAAGAGCAGTAGTTATACTATATAGGATTTATCGAATACTCGTGTTCTTTTTTGATCAAAGCAGAAATTCAGTAAAAGTTAAAGTGGATACAAATGAAATCATTATAAATGGCGTCATTCAATTGTTAGGTTAAAAATTTCACATAAGAACTGAAGGTTGAGATCGATATTTCCATCAATGAATCATTTGCATATATTTTCCGAATTGACCACAAGTAGACTCGAGTTAAAAATTTTGAATGAAACCCTGTATATTTTCCTAAACCATTTGATGTAACATAGAATGTCCTGTAGGTAGGAATGAGATATTTTGATGAAACGACTGTTTCATTATTTTTTTGTGCAACAAGGTGGAATATGCCCTTCCAAACCTCAAAGGTAGATAACTTCCGAACAGAGAGCGCCATGTTTCGACCTCATCTTCCTCTTCTATTGGTTAAAATACGTGAACTAAAAAATGGTAATTCAATAAATTAAATTCTATTATTTTTATAGTATTCGTTTGAGAATGTCCGTATAGAACGAAATTGTATTATAGTTACAAATTCAAGTGGTATAAAAACATAGGAAGTTTTATTTCTCGTATTTCAAGAGGAATTTCATTTTCTGTCGGGGGTTTTCATTGTATTTTTATTCACAATCATTCGAAATGATTTCATAAGATGAACATAATATTGATATTTGCAAAATTAATTACAATACATTTTGGGTTTCAACTAGTTTTTGCCAACAGACCAAGTGCACGAATATTATGATTGTGACTGCAAAAATATAACAATGTATGAACATTCCGGTTTCGTTTTAATCAATGTGTTTGACATGACAATAATATTCCAAAAATCTCATTCCCATGGGAGTGCTGCAAATAGGTATTTGATGGATAACTCTCTGAAATATTGGCGGCATTTTGACTAATAAAAATCAACTGGTCCTGATTAGCGACAATTAGATAGACATAATATGCTCTACGGAAAATGGCTGATGAAGTGGTAACGTTTCATTTTTGAGATCTGATTGAGACTTCAGTCATGAAAGAAAGTTAGGGTTTTGATGAAGAATGTGATTACTCATATATTTTTCCTACGTTCGGTACTGAGATAGGGTTTGGGTAGCTATAATATTAGATCAGGCCGGTCAGCTTGGTTTGTGAAACTACGTCGCTATCTACACGTTAGCGGGGAAAAACTAGTCCTAAATGAACCTAAATGAAACTTCATTCCGAATATCAAATTTCTAACCTCGCGACTAATCGAACGTCGCCGTTTCAGATATTTTGTTCTCACCGAGTATTTTGTAATTAATAATTAATAACCATAATGGTAACAGACGGCCTCTTGAGGGCTCTCCAGACACGAGAGCTATTCATCACGATAAAGGAAGTGAAAAAGGGCGCGATATGTTGTCTTTTGTTTTCCGTACTTGGCCGTTATCAAAGGCGACTTTGTTTTATTAATTAGAAATAGGGAACTGGTGCCTGATGAAGGGAAACAATTTAATATCGGGTAAACGACTGGACTTCTTGCTTAATTTCACTTGAACGGTCTTCAACGTTGAATTAATTGGCTGGTGAATGAAACGCTTTGATCCTGAGTTACGCACTTGAAAAATTACTCTCGTGTAATGAATATAATTAAAATTTTCAATGCCTTCCCTCATTTTCATTGAGTTAAAATCTCTACTACTTTAGACTTGTGACTGTTCTACTAGTAGTGTTTCGATAGGAGAAAAAGAGTGTCAGGGAAGACTCTTCTCTTACTCTACCAATTTAACGAAAAAACATTCTCAACACGGGAATATTTCCATCCGATTCGTTTATTTTTTTCGGTTGCACAAAACAACGAAATTGTTGTAATTTTGGCGAGATAATTGACGCTGTAGTTCTCTGGGTTCGAGATTTTTTTCTCTGTCCTATTAGTGAATGACTCCGCACGCTTCATTATTGACGGGTACGCGAATAACCCTGCTGCTTTCGAAGCATAAATATATGTCGTTCACAAATAGATTGAATAGTAAGGGAGCAAGATGTGTTCCTTGAGGAACTCCAGATAAAACTTGTATTTCTTTAGACTGATTTTCACCTAATTCGACCCTTTGTGTACGGTTCAACAGAAAACTCTGAAGCCATCGTAGAAAATGGCTATTGAGTCCTACTTTGGATAATTTGTCTAACAAAATGTTGTGATCAACTCTATCGAAAGCCTTGGAGAAATCTGTAAATATGCTCAAGTGATATGGAAAAAGTCGATAGAAATAGTACATCAGTCATGATTAAAAGCGTATGTATTTTTGTTTCCATCTGCGAAATTAAATTCCTGTTTTCCCTTGAGGTCGAACTTCGAATGGCTACGATATCAATTGCGCATTGAATATATTTCATGTAGATATGCTTTCGATGTGATTATACACTGTGGAAATAATGGAAGTATAAAATATTCTTCAAATTTAAATGATACAATAGATCCACTATTTTTCTAAAAGGTAATGCATTGTATAACACTACAATTTTGAAAATTTTCAGTACACATCTTATCGGTATAGAGCTCAGATCGTCAGTTGGTCGATTGATTTTTACAATGGTGTTTACGTTATCAACACCGGCCATTTTGGGCTGAGTTCCAAAAGTTGAGTTATGATATCTGCTCAATAGATGGCAATAAATATCTCTTGGCATAATAATTGATATATTCAAAAATAACTGAAATAAGTTTTTCTACGGCTATAAAACAAAACTGCTCTATCTTAACTGTTCTTGATAGAACAATGAGGTACATTGCATGTCTTCAATCCTTACCTGATAATACAATGACTCATTTCTCCTTTTTTTTTTTAGTTTTCAATATGGGAATCTATACAAAATAAATACTGTACAATGACTTCATTGTATTACAGTTGTAGTTATCATTACAAATAAATCATATCTTCCAAGAAATGTCGAATTTAAAGCAATGACAGCTTTATTACCTTATACCCCAGTATACCATAACTAAGATGTCTAGAAGGATGGTGTACTGAGTTATACCTGGACATGTTTGGGGTATACTTGGCGACACATGCCTACTATGATAATAAGCATCATGGCTTTTCGACATCAAATCAGTTCAGATGGCGTTTGCAACGAAGAGTTGCAAATTTCCTTGGAAATGTATAAACGGCCGACCTGACGGCTGGCTATACTTTTACTTTTGGACGCTGACTGATTAACAACCTATATTATTCGTTTAGAATACTGGCCAAATTCCCTATAATTGTGTTCCTTTCATTCGATTTTGTTTTTTATGAGTATGACATTAGATTTTGCTCATTTTGTTGACTGCTCGAATCAAAGAATATAGTTTGTCGATCGATCGGTTGACTATGCACTTCCAATTAGCGTCAACTAGCGATGAAATTGAGAAACACACCACGATACGTAAAAATGACACTAATGGCAGAAAAGTGTCGCCATAAAATTCTAAACAATATCGCATCGGTCCCAGCGCCATCCTTCTAGACATCTTAACTATAACCATACAGTAGAGACACTCGCCACAGAACACCAACTTCAGCAGTTTGAAATGTCGAGGTGTTATCAATCAACTTGATTGATGAGCGTCAATGTGTGTTAAAATATTGTATTTTGAATTATTTTGGCTAGCTACCAAGGTGGAAAAGTGTGTGCTTATCGCAGATGTTCGTCGAAGGCTAGAGAAAAATTATCATCTCTCTTGAGGTTTCCGAGGGATGTCAAAAGGTAATAGCCATTAGTGCTAGTAGCTCTTTAAATTTTTTATATATTTTTTTTACAAATTGCAAAACTTCAAATGGAAGCCAATTTGCGTCGAAATATTAGTTTTATAAAAATGCACCTTGATATTGAATAACTCTTTCAGGTGTGAGGCATAGTTGAAGGCAGAGGATTTACTTGAAAAATCTCCAGAAGCTGTCTATAACAACTATCGCTTGTGTGAGTTCCACTTTGAGGAAAAAATGTTCTAGAATTTCCTACACATTGAAATTTGCAAATAGAAATTTGAAAAAAGCAAAACTAATAAATCAACAAAAAATAAAGAACAAAAAAATACCATTTTATCTCTTTTACAATCTTCATTACAGTATTACTACTTTTCTTCGGGTTTGAAGGCCGTTGTTTTTTGGAATTTCTTCCTGACGTTTCGCTAGCGCAAGTGGCTAGCTTCTTCAGAAGCTCACTCATCTTGACTATTATTCCGATGACTAAAAATAGGTCAGTCAGGAAGAAATTCCAAAAAACGACGGCCTTCAAACCCGAAGAAAAGTGGTAATAGTGAAAACCTCGGCCGCGAAAGCCTTAACCATTTTGTCAGTCTTCATTACATTGTTAATGTCTGAATATATCTATTGTACATATTTGAAGCTGCTGCGAATGAAACATCCTCTTGAAAGCTTCTTATTTCCTGGTCATCGAATATTCCTTTCCAAACATATATGGACTGTAGGAAAAAAGCAACAGAAAAGTGGTATAGCTAATGTAGGTACTCGAGGATTTCAGATTATTTACATTTATTTCAAACGTTATCCTAGACAAAATAATAATTTTTTGATGTGAAATAACATACTGATTTGATACTGTGTATCCCGTACATTCAAATTTACCGCCACAAAATGACATTACTTACCCCGAGCACAGAATGAAAGTCACAGAAATTTAACCCTCGAGAACAAAGGATTGACATTTAAGTGTCTCTACTGTATGGCTATGGTATACTGGGCTTATACCTGAATGGAAATTTTGAATGACACTGAATTTGAAGTTCATGTTATTTTTTTAATAATTCGCTATTATCTGTTATAGCCGTAGAAAAAATATGGTGTATAACTCGTGGAAAACGAGTATCATTCGTTGCTTGTCAAACAATATACTTTATTCCACCTAGCTGAATAAAGATAGAAATATTTTACTTTGGTAAATGAGAAAAACTATCAATAGTGTGGTCGCTTCGGATTTTAACAATTCGCTACTTGTATCGATTGCCGCCTTTCTAACTTCTGGCGGGGTGCACGCTTCCATATCAAAATCACTATATCTTGAACTCTCATACATGTTCTGTTTTTATCAACAATTTAATTTGTAATTTTGATTTATCGTGTATTTTCTGATAGCCAAGACTGGAGAATATTCCACCTTACGATATGTTGATTACATCACCCCCAACAGAGAGAATGCTTTCATTAAAGAGTAAGTACACTAATCTTTTCACTATGGGCTTTGTGCCAGGTCAGTCCACTCTAATGCACCGGCTATACCGTTGAAGATTTTCCCACGGGCCAAGGCCCTTGTTGAAGACTGCCTGCTCTAGCTCGGAAATAAAATGCCGCCGTATTCAAATTTGTCCCACCCTATATCTCCATCAGAATCATTATCCAATTACTGAAATGAACACTCATTAGTCGGTCGTCGTACAGGGTTCTACGCTGCTCGCTGCTTGCACCGACGACGTCTGCTTCAAGTGTTTTTAAATTGAATACGCGATACCCAATGGGGTGTTGTTTTACGCATGGGAATATCGACTATCCTGCTATGTTTATGTTGTTGTTGTTATCGTCCGTGGTAGGCGCATACGAGATTCAAAATAGAAGTGAATATTATTGTTGACTTTTAGCGAGACTCTGTGTTTGTTCAACTCCCTGTGCAGGGAGGAAGGTGGTTATTATCATATTGCGTAAGTGTACTCTCTAATTCAATCAGGGAAGTTCGCAGATATATATGCGAGAATGTTTTCGTATCTACTATTGCTTTGCCATTAAAAGACGCACTCTGACAATCAGGCGTTTTTTTTTGTTCAACCAACTCGGATCTTCACAAAGAAACTTCGTTAACTATGAAACTCGTCAAACATTTAATATGGTATCAGTATTCATAAAGATTTTGAATAGAGCATCATCCCACTTGGACCTTCTTCATCTTTGGTTTTGAAAATACGGATCTGTTTTTCTGTATTTTTTTTTACCAGTAGGTAATGAATTTATTGCTAAGATTCACGCGTTGAAAGCTGAGGCCTCGTTAAGGCATTGCTCATACAAGTTTTGACTTCTTAGGGTTGACGTTCATAGGTGGGCGTCAGCTGGTTAACGAAAAAACCCATTTTGAATCTGTTTTTAGGAGATTCTTTTCACATTACGGCCACTATGATCGGTATAATGATATGAACTCCTTAGAGCGGAGTTTCAAAACTATTGTTACGCTTGAGATACCAAGTTCCTAAGTGTATCATTTCTGTAATGGACAGTCAGTGGATTCGTCAATTCCAATAATCCCAACAAGCGTTTTTCATTTAATTTTCCAATACATTAATATCAGTCTTGAAATTACATACTATCATGTTTCATAGAATATCTGCATGAAGATACTTGGATACTTTGGGGAGTTTCTCAAACAAATTGAAATTTGAGAATTAACTCTGGAGATCAAATTATAATATGGAACATATAAAAAAGTCATGAATTCTCCTTTTAAGAAATAATAAAAAAGTCACCATTGAGAAAATGAAGAATGTAACTTGGTGATATGATAATATATTTTTGGGTACTGCTTCCATTCAACCAATTAACGACGCCATAATATACAAAATTTCTCATGATGATTTAATATATTGTCGAAATTTCTTGGAAGAAAAATGAGCTAGGAAGAAATGATAAAAATGCAGGTCCTCATTTCAAAATTCGAAATTATCGAAGTTTTTCAACCTCATTTCCATCTCTTTGAACTGTCTGGAAAAGTGAGACATGTTATCTACTTCCGCAGAGAAAAGCATTTTCAAAGTTGAGATATGCCTATTAACGAAATCTCCAGGGATAGAATTGAAATATTTTTTCTCGTTATGTGTTGTGGATGTTGATAACTCCACACCAGCATAAACATTTTTATTTATATCATATCTTCTTTTTTGGGGGGAACCGAAAGAGCTAGAACGGTTTTCTGGTACAATACATCAAGATCTTTATACAAAATGTTGAATTTCAATGATGTTCAGGTGTCAAACGTCATATATACATATAATAGTTCACCATATCTTTGAATCATGCTTAGAATTGAATAAAAATACTAAATTATTCAACAAGCGAAAAATCATTTCTAAAGATAACGTCGTAGACATTTCTCAACAAAACTGCATATTCAATTTTCGTAATTTCATTCAAACTCTTGTTACGAAATCCCCTAACGCCACCGCTGAGCATAATAAGCAGAATTAAACAAACTGAGCCAACCGGCGTGATCCCGAAAGTTTTGTCGCTCTTGGAGGCAGATTCTCAGAACAGCTGAACGTTTGAGTCGTTTCCGAGCGAAGGCTCTCGATGTTCTAGGCGTTCTAGATTCGAAAGTTCGAGGCGCGAATGGAACATCTAAACTTCTAGATAAATCGATCCGCTTCGATCAGAGTATAAATAGAGAAGCAACCATCGAAATGGGAGTTTCTAGTAGAGAGAGTTTTAGTAAAGAGCATTGGATAGTTTGGCTGAGCATTTTAAGCGTTAAGTGTATTGTATTGTGATCAAGAATTGTAATCATTAGTTCGCTTCAAGCTATCGGGGCTTCCAATTACAATGTCTTTTTCCAATCCAATCTGCTAGACATACTTTCAGTTGTTCTATAATGAATTTGCTGATCAGTCTGCATAGTAGAGGATTCGTGCAATAGTCTGTATTCTGTAAAGCTCGAAGTAGAGGGCGTGAGATATGATCATTTGCCAATTTATTTGATGGTTTAATTTAGTCTTGTATAGTTTGGTCGAATTTAATAATTGAACTTTGACCCCCTTCCATTGGTTCTAATGACAACACAATTTAATACATTCTGTATCAAGATGACCGACGCAACAGAATGTTGGGTTACATAGGGTTTGACTAGTACAATTGAGTTCACTGTGAAAAAAAAATTAAAACCAATATGGCCGCCAACCTTTTTTTTTTATTTGATCAATTCCTAGATTGATGGGGGGACTGGTGTGATGACTATTATTTAGGACCTACCGAATTATTTTTTAGCTTCGAGTACATTATCTACATTTTATCTCAATTTTCAATAACACATTGATTTTTGTTTCATTTAATCCATTTAGTGATTTGATACGAAAGTGATTAACTATGTATTAATTAATTCATTTATTGATGCCCTGATGGCTCAGCCATTATATTTTTCCATTATTTCTAACAACAAAATAAAAAGTAACTACATATCATTCATCGTTTGTTTTTGTTTTTTATTTATTTCTTTTGAACCACAGAACAGATAGAATTCACAGATTTCTGCGATTTGACCCCAAGTTTTACAACCTTCGGGATAGTGGCCCATTCCTTTGTCGGAATATGAAATTGGAATGCATAACTCAAGGATTTTCAACTGGCAAACTTTGCGATAGTCATTCTCAATCATATTTTCGTGTTCGGGTGTTGACTATACCAAATCTCATCGTATTTTATTTCATCAATGTTTTTTAATTTCAGGTGGGCTCCGCGAACGGCATCACACTCAAACTGTACGGCCCCCACATCCAACCTCGCCACTGCGTGATCAATTCGACGGACGGCGTGACGTCGCTGACGCCGTGTCACGCAGACGCGCACACGTACGTCAACGGTCAGCGCATCCATCAGACGACGGTGCTGCAGCACGGCTGTCTGGTCAAGTTCGGTCACAGCAACACTTACAGGTACCTCGACCCGTCGCACGAGGACAGGGGCAGGCCGGCCTTCGGCAGCGGAGGACTGGATAATGGAAGCGGTAGGATGTACGAGAGGTAGGGATGATGGAGTTTGGATGTCTTCGAATGATTTCGGAATCGTTGTGCATGAAAAAGTCGCTTTTTTATTGTTGATGTTATTTTCGACTCATTTGCGCGTGAAGCCAAAAAGTTTCATGTTTTTTCGAGTGCATGTTGTGTTTTGCGCACTTTTAAAGGTTTCATTTTATTCAAAAGTGAAGCTTCTGAAATATACTGGTTGAGTTAACGGTGGTTCTCACCTCGACAGAGTTGACCTTAGTTGAAAGAGGAATAACTACAGCTTTCCCCTCCGTCATGACTCAAGATAAATTCCATCCAAATAAATTTTATTTTACACGATTTTCTCTTCAATCACAAATAATGGTTCAGCTGAAAGAGGAACAGCAACAGCTTCCTCTTCCGTCATAACTTTTTTACAAATTAAATTCTATCCAAAGATATTTCATTTTACACGATTTTTCATTCAATCGTTAAAAATATATGATTTTTTGTGAATTCTCATTTTACTTTGAAGAAAAACAGCAAGTGTAATTCAGAGAAAAAGTTTTGTGTATAGCTTGCATCGTTAGCGTACTCTCCTACAAATCTTCCCTAAAATTTCTCGCTCGTCGCACAAAACATCACTTTCATTTTTTCTCTCAATGGTACGATATTCTATTTTGAGTAAAAATTGTATCTGGATAGAAGGTGAATATGATTAACAACTGAATATCATACGTTAAACATGTTTCCAAAAGAATATAAACTATAGAAACATCTTAATATTACTGAAAGCTTTTAATATCTGCATGTTTCATTTGCTGACGAGTAGAGCAAATCAACTATAATAACAATATTGGAATGCTTTCGGCAACCATTCACTTTTACAAATCACTGATGAATTGACACTTTTTTCAGTTTTGTCTTTATGACATGCATTCATTTTACAATCATTTTTATCTGTTGCTTTTTTAATTCACCCTCAATTTTTTTTATTTGCATTTTCCTTTGCCTCCATAGTCGGTCACCTCGTGCACTAAGCCCTACGGATACATCCAGAGATAATATCGAAACTACTTTCGATTTGGAAGGGAATGTGGAAACAATTTCCACTGCAAGCGGCCCAAGGGAAGATAATAGGTCATTGGGATCATCGTCAGAAAATAGGTAGAATGAGTGCACTTTTCCTTTTTTAATACTGCATTAGTCGTTGGTTTCAAAATTATTTGGCAAAACTCTTGAAATCCTTCTATATCAAATCCTTTCCGTATTTGAGCTATTCAAGCTACTTTACAAAGCTATCAAAAATTTGGTCAGCTGTGAAAATTTTGCGTATGCTCATTTGCTTACTTGTAAATGAATAAATTACTAATTTTATAACGTTTTTTGGTTCTTCAAATGTAAAAAAATATATTCCTTTTCAACTTATTTTTAACATATTTTATCCTTGAATGAATACATTTTGTAATCAAGATGAAAACACTCAATGTTTATCAATCATAATTCCTGAATAAAAATATGTTTATTATTGTGAATGAATCTTAGAATTCCCGATGGAATACAACAAGTGTTAGTTGATTTTACTCTTGTCACACCGAATTGAAATTCATAATAGGATCTTATATCTATTGAAAAGTCGTTCTAGATAAACTATATCATATCTTTATATGATATAAGTCCCCAATTAAAATCAAAAATCGTAGTGCAATGAATGGAATTTTAATAATAATTATTTTTTCTTTGATTTGGTGCGTTCTGAATGCACAATAAGCATTCCATTTACTTTGAATCTTGAAGAATTTGTTATCTTTTATATTTGAAAAATATCATTATTGAAACTAATCCCTATGCTTTTGAACAAATGAATATTGTCATAAAATACTACATATTTGGAATTCATTCATGTATGTAATTGCAGCTTCTGATTATTTCAAAAATGATTGCAAATGCCGAAATGATAGAGAGCTAGATTATAATCGAAATTCATAGAATATAACTCAAAATTTTTGCCAAATAATTCTGAAACACTTCTGACTCTGATTTCAATGTGGCCGATTCACTTCCATATCATTTTGTAGGTTGAGTGGCATCGACAGGTTGCCCAGAGGACAAGATCCGATCCTACCGGCTGTTCTGGAGTTTCCCGAAGAACCTCAAGAACAATTTCTCGCTCGCGTCATCACCCATCTGGACGTCACAACCCCAACGTTCCGTCTTGCACCCGCCTACACCCTCTACCTTTGTGCAAGATATCGAGCTTCAACACACTATCGGCCTGAACTGACCCCTACAGAGCGGGCACATAAATTAACTTTGTTGCTGCAACATGCAGCAATGCTCATCAGGTAATTTATTTTCGATTCTAATAATGGATAGAACATTTTTGATCAAAGTTCATGAACATCACTTGATCCTAGTGTTAGTGCTGCAAAAACTCACTTTATGGCATTTTATAAACAACCTTCAATAAAATGACTAGTAATAGTTTAACCTACCTACATATCTCTCTGAAATATTTCCTTCTAAACATTCGGGAAAATTTTGTATGAAAGAATCAACCTTACAGTTCATCAAATCGATCCTGCTATCAGCTCAGCATTTTTATCTTTCAACAATAGAAGGTATTTCGAGCCACCAATACTTTCCTTTTATTCGTTTACATATTTGGATGGAAGGGAAGCCCTGTAATGTTCAAAGAAAATTGCTTGAATCAAGGGACATGAGATACGAATCAAATTTAAATTTTTTAAGTTTGTAAGCCTCAGGAAAATCTCCTTTAGTAAGATCTCTGAGCAAGAGAGGTGTGACAGTTCTCTAAGCTCACATCAACTTTTCAAACCAAATTTTCAACAAATTGTCAATTGATTCTGCAGGGACTGTACATGCCAAATCGACTTTCAAGTTCACGTGCCTCTCCTTTCTGCGATTCCGTATAATTTTCCATCTTTCTCACATCTGCACATACTTTGTCTCCAAAAATAGTGTATCCCTTGTCGAGTGCGCTACTTACTACACCCTAATGAAAAATATTATATTTAATAAATTTTTTTTTAGTTCAATCTGTGTGATCCCTTCTATGAACTTCCTTTGAAATTATACATTATTAATAATCAGAGTGCAAGTGTTTTATGTTTGGTGTATTATTTGGAGTAATTGAACTTTGTAATAATTTCTCTTTACATAAATTCTCCTTAACAGCGAAGGTTTCAACTTGACCTGTTTCAGTAGTTTAATACTGAAAGGTGTGGATATAGAGATATTTGGGTTTAGGCAGAATGGAAAGGCGCTATTTTTCATTATCGTATTAAATTTCCAGGCTGTACTAGAAACCTATCACCTACCCTTCTGCAATTGCAAGTTTTCCATATTCTCGATTTATTTCATATGATAGTAGATTGAATATCTAAAAACTGCAAAAATAATTCTGAAATATGTTGATTTTTTCAAAGGCACACTGTCCAAGACCGAAGCACCGAAAGCACCTCGCAAGCCTTCTGGTTAGCAAACGCCAGCGAACTACTGCATTTTTTGAAATCTGACAGGCATGTCAGCGCCTTTTCTCTTCAAGCGCAGGATACTTTGGCCGATGCCGTCCAGTTGGCGTTCAAGAACCTTGTGGCATGCCTTACCGACGAGCTCAACTCTGCAATGAGTTACCTAATGTCGGTGACTGGTGACGATCACCCTAGGGAGATTATCAATATACTCAGTGGGGCGATGAATTTGTTGAGGAAGTGCAGAGTGAATGCTGCCCTAACAATACAACTATTTTCACAGTTGTTCCATTGGGTGTCAGCAAAGGTGAGTGAATATCTACCTCGATCACAAATAACTAATATAGTGTCTTCATTCAAATCAACATTAATTTTATCATTATTTTGTCAAGGCATTGTCGAATGTAATCAGCAACAGCAACCTGTGTACGAGGAATTTCGGCAACAAATTATTCAATCGATTGAGAAATCTCCAAGCTTGGGCAGAATCTCAAGGGTTGGAATTGGCAGCTGAATGTCACCTGGCTAAGATTGTGCAATGTGCTCACCTTCTACAAGCTCCAAAATATACCCCCGAAGAACTAGCTAATTTATCTGCTGCGTGTTTCAAGTTGAATTCCATGCAGTTAGGAGCACTTTTGATGCAGTATAAAGGTGAGCAATTGAATGCTTCTTGAATTAATTTCACTTCGCTCCGAACTCATCAACAGTCTCTTGCCTAAGTTGATCTCTTGCCTTTTATTTTCAGCTTTATAAATTATGATTACGACCGTGTTATTATATTATCAAATATTTTTTTACTAGTTGAACCCGGTGAAAAACTGGCATCCCCATCTCTTCTTGAACAAGCAGCTAAGGCCGCTGAGAGTGTAGCAGACGAATTAGCTCGAGCTGAAGGACGAGAGGTTACGCTTTATGAAGATCCTGCTCCTCCTCTACAACTCTTGCTGCCTGATGATGGTTTCAGTTGTGATGTTGTACAAGGAGTTCCTCCTGGGTTGGCAGATTTTCTCCATCCGCTACAAGCATCAGGATTGTGTAGGCTGGCAGCGCAACCAACAAGTTCAGGATATTGGACAGTTTATATGTCAGCTCCAAGACCACCTTCTGCATTGAGTACAACTCAACCTGAGGTAGATATTTTTTCGTAATCACAAATTTCACTCATGAATCATATCATTGTTATTTTCACTGACTCATTGTTAGTTTATCCCTTATTCACCTTTCTGGTCCCAAAAGTTAGATGTCGCTCACTGTTGGAGTTTGATAAAAGAGTTCGTAGTACACACTTATTAACTGTGGCTCGCGTGGTATGAATGTTTGGCAATCATTTATGATCACTTCATATTGCATATAAATATCGTGCCTAGTTGGCATTACATCTGAGAATTCGTACATGGATTCTAGTGAAACATTTTTCAGAATCTTCATGTACCCGCACGGTTAACGTCGTTTGAAATTGTCTGTCTGGAGAATCTTGAGGGCAGTTACTGCTACCTCCTCAAAATACTGCAATGAAAATAATATACTTTTTATGAATCAATCTGACTTTAGATCCAATCATTCATGTGAGTCAGCTATTCAGTTAACTGTTAATGAATGGAAAAATAGTATGAGTAGAAATTTGTACACTTTGGCTCTGTTTTTGGATTTGAGGCGAGCATTTGAAACCATAATATATTACTGAAAAAACTGACACTCTATGGCATAGGGGGAAAAGTACTTGCTTGGATTAACAACAATTTAACAGGTAGAAAACAACATACAAAAGTTCGTAATTCATTGTCAGCTCCATTAGAAGTGCAACATGGAGTTCCACAAGGAAGCATTTTGGGTCCGCTATTGTTCCTTCTGTATATAAATGACATTAATCAATACAATGAATGTGACTATATACACTTGTTTGCAGATGACACGTTAATATCAGTAACTGATACAGATCTGAATAATGCAGTACTGAAGATGAATAATTCTTCAAATAGAATAGTAGAATACCTCAAAATGAATAAATTGAAACTGAACGTGGACAAAACAAAAGGGATGATAATTGCTACACCATTTAAATATAGACAAATTGATATAAATGAAATTCACATTGAAATAGAAAATAACACAATTGAATTAGTTCACGAGTTAAGGTATTTAGGGTTTATGATTGACAACCACTTAACGTTGAATAGTCATTTTAATTATATTCAGAAAAAAATACACAAAAAACTATATTTCTTCTCTAGGGTATCCCAACATCTGAGTATGAATTCAAGAGTTACAGTATATAATACAATTATCAAACCTCATTTTGAGTATTGCCCGACTTTATTATATGTTTTTGACCTCAATAAAATAAGATCACTACAAAAACTACAATCACATTGAGATATAACAGATATACACCAATATCATTGATGTTGGAAACATTGCAATGGCTGTCAATAGAAAATAGACTTATTTATTTAACTATGGCTCATATCTTCAAAATGTTACATAATCTTCTTCCATCATATTTTCATAAATTTATAACTTTCAATACGCAAATCCACCAACATGATACGAGAAATAAACATAACATACATGTGACTAGAAAATCAAAGGCTTACAATACTAAAACCTTAGTGTTCAAGGGATTCATTGCTTATAACAGTTTGCCAGATGATGTGAAGAGATCAGAAACTCTCCAACAGTTCGAATTGAGTATGATAAACCACTTACTGCAAAAGTAAAATGGTCGTATTAGTTATCTGTCATGATTAGTAGTTTTAAGGGTTGTTATATGTTCTTACAGGCTTTGCATTGGGAAAGTAATACTTGTTGCTTCCATTTATCTTTATATATATATATATATATATATATATATATATATATATATATACATATATATTATATATATATATATATATAATTATAATGGTATTTGGCTGTACTTGAATAGTTATTTTGTCTTAACAGTACAATGTAAACAATGAGTACATTGAAATTTATAGCTTATATAATAAGACTATTGAAGGAGCTGCTAAATATGCATATGACTGATTCATGTATAATCGTTATAATTAATTTTATTTTGTTTTATAAATGTAGATTAGGATTGCCTATTTCAAATAAAGTTATTATCATATTTGCAATGGCAGAGGATCTAGCATTACCTCCAAGTCTAGGGTAAGGCAGTTCGATATGGGCCCTGTAATTTCTAGACAGGCATATTATTGCACTTTTTGCATCCTGTCGCACTAGTGAGACATAGGTTTGATCGTTTCTCCAAAGTAACTCACTCCTTTGGGAGATATTAGCTGGCTAGTTTATACTTTCTCATCTCAGTAAAACAATATGTCTTTTTCCGTTAACCAGCTGACGAATGTCAACTTTCATAAGTCGAAACTCATGCGAGCAATGGATAAACGAGGCCTTACCTTTCAACGTGTGAATCCCAGGACCTGCGAAGAATTGAACCCCGGTCTTTCGCTTATCTCTACACTACCGAAAACATGTTACCAGCACTGTTTTGGTAGGATTGACCTTGAGTTCTTGGACCACTGAAATTATTGAGAAAAAATATATGATTAAATTGAAAGCTTCGTGTTAAAGTTAAAACTTCGTAGAGATCAAATACCCTAATAGCAAACTGATATTATTTTACTTGATGCTAGTTTCGCTAACAAGGTTAGCATATTCAGAAGAAGAAAATTGATACTATAAATGATCGATATATCTAATTGATACTGTTACGAATCTCCTAGCGCTCTCCTAGCGCCGGCCCTGACGAGATCGTAAACGCAGATGAGGGATCGCGTAGTAGCGAACGTCATTTTCCAGGAACCCGTGAACCGCGTGTGGAAAATTCGCGAAGATTCTTCATAGGCGTACGCAGGTATAAATACGGGACAGACTTCGTCGCGGGCAGAGTTAGTTATTCGGAAGTTTTATTCAGAGCAGAGTTGTTCAAAGCTAAGTGGAGCTAAGTGGAAAGAGCTTTGTTATTGCTGAGTGCAGGAGTTGAAGTGTAGAATGTATATAACAAGAGAGTTTGTATTAGAGAGAGTTTATCAGAGTGTTTAGTACAGAGCGTTGGATAGTGAGCGGAGCAGTTTAAGTGATTGTATCATATTGTGTTGTGATAGAAAGTTATAATAAAAGTAGTTTAGCGTTGTTGGAGTTTTAATCAACGAACCCAGAGGTTTATCGTAACAATACTATAAAATATCAATTTTCTTCTGCTGAAGATGCTAGCCGGTTTCGTGTTAGGGTAATTGTCAAGAATGGTAGAACACATTGATGTTTCTACTCCATTTGAAGAATATAATGAATATTATCATTATATTTTAAACTTGACGGTGTGCATTTTATAGTTGCAAGTCTTCATTGCAGGTACAAGTAATAAGACTTCACAAATCCGGAGGCGGGATGGGTCTTTCGATCGTAGCCGCCAAGGGTGCCGGCCAAGAACGATTGGGCATTTACATAAAGTCCGTCGTGCCTGGCGGCGCGGCAGACAGAGACGGAAGATTGGCCGCCGGCGATCAGCTGCTGTCCGTCGATGGGCAGTCGTTGCTGGGCATCACCCAAGAGAAGGCGGCGGAGTTTTTGCAGAGAACGAGCAGCATCGTCACTCTGGAGGTTGCCAAAGCGGGAGCCGTTTACCACGGCCTGGCGACTTTGCTGCAACAGCCGAGTCCGACGCCGCATAGAGGTGAGTTCGTAGAATCCGACTGGCTTCTTCGTCGAAATGAGTATACGGATTAATTGGCTTTATATATATAGGGGAAATATGCCGGTGTCGTTACGTACAGATGGAGAGACATGGAAAGTATATGTTCTGTAAATTTCATTAGTATTGCTAACTTTGTAAATTGGGTTCGACAAAGTATTCTAGTTTTGGATTTATTTTTATGTAACCTGCTAGAAAGTCATAGATTTTTGCTGAGGCTCTTTTTGAATTTTCGGTTTTCCAACATGTAAAATTCAAATATTCATCAGCAAGAAAGCAATTCGAATTGAATGGTAAGGTATTCTATCTTCTCAGGTGAATTTCTATATTTTATCTGTAGGAAGACCCAATTTCATCTATATATAGATATAAATTGTCGAAGATTTATTTTGTCAACAATAATAGGGCTACTCTTCAGTTCAGTTCAGTTATTTCAGTAGTATGTTGTGTTATTAAGTTTTTCCCCGGGATGATGTTTTTATGAATTATCAATACCTATTAGAGGTGAGAGATAATCTGCTCAGCATTTGAATAGTTTTGAGCTATATCAATTGATTTTTATTCCAAGTCTTTCCTTCGTTTTCATAGGGGTAGAAAATGCTAGAAAATATTTTTTTTTGTGCAAGCAGCCTTGGACAGCTACTATTATCACAGCTACGATACTGCACAGGGCTCCACAGAGTCTTTATACAGTCCGCAGAGCCATCGAATCTTCACACCACCAGTAACCAAACCAAAAAATAACATTTTTTTCAATTCAGACGATAGTCTATTCAAATCTGAGAGAAGGAAGTTCACCATACCACGCATAGAAATTGAGTCTGACGAACCAGTATTTAACTTACAAGTGACAGATTTTTCGGAACCTGCTCCAAAGAATGTAACGTTGACGTACGATGAAACAGGAAAAGGGTTACAGCCTGAAAAAATTGAGGAATTTTGTGTAAAACCTAGTAATAAAATTTTGAAGGATAACTTCGCACAGCAGAAAAGCTACTCGATTGAAGTGAATGAGAGTGTGTATAATATTGATGATTTTAGCGACACTGATAAATTCTTGAGCATTGGCGCTAGGAAATCCAAGCTGCATGGTCTCATATCCTCTTCCTTGCAAGACTTGTCCAGTTCTACTTCAAGTATCAATAGTGGTGTACACGAATCGAATCTTGACTTGAGCCAAATTGACCCAGATATCCCTTTCCGGCAGAAGAACTGGAGGTCCCCCTACGAGATAAGATATAGAAATGTCAAAGACCTCGCAAAGAAATTTGAAGATAAAGCCACAAGCGTGCCGTCATTGAGTAGACGAAAATATGTCACAAGTCGGAGTAAAAGCGTGAGTGAAGAGAGATTGAATGATAAGCTCACAGAATATGAAAGACTAGAAATTTTGAAACTGCTCTATGATTGGAGTGTAGTTGGTTCAGAATCGAAAAGTGAATTCAAAATCAAATTGTCAAATGATCGTGAAGTGGAAAAACCTGTTGTTAAGAAAGATCGGGTTAAGTTCAGCTCTGAGTCTGATTTATCGCCGAAATCAAACGCCAATGGTTTGATAGTCATAACGAAATTTTTCTCTGATAATTCCCTGAACAGGAATGCAAACATGGACCAATTTTCTCACAAATGTGAATATAGAAACTGTATTTTCAATGTCGGGACCAAAGAAAAAGACTGCAAAACAGACGACATGGCCAAAACTATGCCAAAGAGTATTCTTAAACAATCCAAGGATCGCCCTGAAGAGTTACAATGTCTAAATAACATAACCAACCTACAGAAGAAACCAAAGTATAGGAGAAGACATAGTGAAATCATTGATCAGAAGCCATTCGACAGTCAACTAGTACGTTGTGATAGCCTCGAAAGGTTGAATGATTTGCAGAAAAAACACCATAAAAAATTTCCAGACTCTTACATTGTTTCCAGACGCAACAGTGGAAGAAAGTTCATTCAGAAACCTAATAATGAGAATATCGCTTCGCCCAAAGTAGTTGTGCTTAGAAAAAAATATTTGCCAAAAACATGGAAGAGTTGTTCAGATATCAAAATAAGGAAAAGCGTCAGAAAGTGCTGCAGATATGCCAAGAAAACTTGTCCCGTCTTGATGAATTGTTCAGACTCACCGAAATCGTCTAGAAAAACTCAAAGTTGCGCATGTATAGAGCAGGCAGGCGAGCTGGACAACGCTGCTAGGTTAGGTGATTTAAAGGATATTCAAGTTGGCGCCGCTGTTAATCGTAAGATTACGATTATCTGTTGCGCACCCTATTTTTTTGATAGTTTTTTATTATGTTCCTATGTTGCTTCATATGCGTTTTTGTCCTCCATTTAGTTTTTTCTGCTGGTTTCTGAGCAATGAGCTTCAACATTAGTAACAGAGTAACAAAATAGAAGTTATGAAAAGAGATATGAATTTTTAATCTTTTTATTTATTTATTTATTTATTTATTCAATATACAGTAAAGGAAGTGAATTTTTTAGTAAAATGAAGGACTAATTCGAGACCACTCAGATCAACTTGAAATTTTTTGGAATTTGTCAAAAAAGGTGTCAAGTATCCGAGTAAACAAGTTTGGTTACTGGGCAAAGCTCCAAAACGCTGTAAAACTTGGCCAAACTGTTTTTTTGGCCCAAAATTATTAAATATTTAATATCTTGGGCAATATTAAATGAATTTTCATGAAAATAGGTACCGGGGAGTTTTTTGGATCACTGATTAAGATTTTAATGTCAGAAATATCTGAAACACCCTGTAAACCGTAAAAACTACCCTTTTTTAAGGTTGTTTTTTAGAGTCGGGATTTGAAATTTGACAGCAGAATTTAATTGGCTTATCATCTAAACATACAGTACTGCACGAAAAATGTTCATAAAACTTATAAATAGAGGGTCCCAATGGATTAACTATAAAAATTTTATGTGATTGATGGAAAAAAAAAGGTTTTTTGGCCATAACTTTTTTTTTGGCTAATGATAACGAGATGTACCAGGAACCATTTCAAAGCTAAGGTTATCGCCGAAATTTCATGTCAAGTGCAACTTGAATTGGATGGCCCAATTTTTTTTTATTTCGCCCGACAAAAAAGAGCATTTACCGTTATGAACATAAAATAGGCAATTTTAAACGGACAAATTTGCTTACAGATGAAAAATTATAACAAAAAATTAAAATACAACTACCCTGGAATGAATGCTGAAAAATTTGGCTGTTTGAAATAAATAATTTTCATGCTGCTGGTCAAAAACTGAAAATGTTTTGTGCCAAAACATAAACAATAATTACCCGATAGGGCCAAAAATGGCTGGACATATTTAGGACGAAGTGTTCTGACTTTTCACCAAAGGTTTTTTTTTCAAGCACCTTAGCCCATATGGCGCTAAAAAATTGGCATTAAAAATTTTAGAAAAAAAAATGTTTTGCCCTTAACTTTTTTTTTTCTTATTTTAAACGGTTCTAGTTGGTCTCAAAATTTTCCCGATTTTGTCATCTTGCAAAATGATAGGAATCATTTTTTTCGTAAAAGTTATATTTTTCGAGATATTTACGCCAGAACGATCCGGTTCCTTCATTTTTCGTTAAGCAACCATTTTTGCCATATCATATCTCCTTCAATATTAATCGTACAAGAATAAAGCAAAAACCACTACTTTGTTCGTCAACTAAAATACTTCTAATAAATAATATATAATTTTTTTTGTAATACTAACAGATTTTCAGTAAATTCAAAAAAACTTTTAAATTTTCTTGCAAAAATCAAACTTTTCCTTGCGCTATTACTCGAAAGTGGTGCATTTTTATGAAAAATTGCAATAAATGTTTTTATGTCAAAAATTGATAATTTATCGATTGGTTTCATTATTATTATTTTTAACCCCCCCCAATGAGTTCCACCCCCCCACCCCCCGCGCTTTTTCCCAGTGACGGAAGTTGTTTACTCGGATACTGGGCACCTTTCTTAACAAAATTCAAGTTACTCGAAATATCCCCAATTGGTCTCGAATTATTCCAGCCAGTTTTTACTTCCTTTACTGGAGTATTTGGTTTAATTTTATTTACTTTATAACTTATGAATGTTGTGGTTATGGAGATCGAAATTGCTTCACATTTTTTGTTTGATGGGAAATCTTTCGAATTCTTTTGAGTGCATTCTGATATTTTCGAAACGGTGCTTGAATTTTGCAAAACATTTTTCGCACAAATTGAAATCTTCTGAATGCAGTTTATCTCAATTTAGAATTGTTGCAGAATAAACATAGCTTCGCATTATTGGACTGTGCTGTTTTGAGTAAGTTGATGATTTCACTGAGTAAGTTTCATATCGTGAGGATGAATTATTTTCTGATTCAATTGTGTAAATATCAAAGTCACCTTACACGTTTGGATCTGTGTTTGCCACGGAAATTTCAGCCAGTGCTACATACCACGAGCGGTGACTTGTTGAACCTCAATGTAAGTAATTCAGAGGCAGACTGCTCTTTGAATCTGGCTTGGTTTTTGGTTCATCTTGAGGCCCAGATAGCACCGCAGTTTAACTTGTGTTATGATACCCGTGCAAATCCATGGGATGACTTTGGGGTTCAGTCCTCAATCCCCTCCGATGATCTGACGCCAGTGATGATAAGAGATATGAACATTCCTGACTTTATTCACTGATCAGGGGTCCTCTTCCTTTTGCTATCGAAGATGGCGATAAGGTACTCAACCTTCGTGGATATCTTCAATCGGTATCATTTTTAATTGTAATCTATTTAAACATATTTGAAGGAAACTTGTTGACACGCATTCTAGTCGGCGATAAAATGAAACTTGTTAATGCAAGATTATGGCATTCATTGACTTGACATCTTAGTCCAGTAAATGAAGGGACGAACCTGTGAATAAGTTTATAACTTCTTCACTTGTGGCTCAATTTGTAGGTCGTCACAGATGTTTTCAAAGGACCCAAAACTTAACACGATTGCGTTCATGGAAATGGCCGAAAATGGAAAAATGGGTTTCCCGCCAATATCTGGCTAAATATACAAATTAGGGAATTTTCGTTCATACAAAAATTATAGATCGTCTCATTATCTACAAAAATGACCCTTATCATTTTTTCCGAAAACTCAACAGTTTTCGAGATGAAGGGACCCGAAACTCTCCTCATTCCAGCTGCTGCTTTCTCTATGGGAATTCTGTTGTCTATACATTCGCTTGGAGGCGGGCGGACGAATTGTTTCATAACCCAGGCTAAAACTGACATTTTTCAATGATTCGAAGTTAAAGATAATGAGGAAACCCGTAGCTTTCATTCCATGTATTTCGAAGTTCTTTCTTATTTGGCACAAAGATTTAATAAGCTGTGAAAGTTTTTTCCGCACCATTTCGACACTGTTTCACTAATTTGTTTGAATTTTTTCCAAAAATAGTCTTTTATCGGAAATTCTTCTTTATAATGGGTCCTTGGGGGGTCTTGAATGATCTCTGAATTTTTTTGTACTTTCCCCGCGTTCTAATAAATGATCCATTTGTTTATTTACATTTTTCATGCGATTTCGGAGTTATGTGGAATCTGTGGAACAACCGAGAATTAAAAAATGATCAGCCATTTTATCGACTTGCCATGCACATCGTTTTGAAGCCAAGATGCTCTAGTTTCCGAATACATATATATATATATATATATATATATATATATATATATATATATATATATATATATATATATTTATTGGGTTGTTCCGCAGATTCTACATAACTCCGAAATCGCATGAAAAATGTAAATAAATAAATGGATCATTGAGTAGAACGCGGGGAAAGTACAAAAAAAATTCAGAGATCATTCAAGATCCCTCAAGAACCCATTGTAAAGAAATATTTCCGATAAGACTATTTTTTTAAAAATTGTAAACAAATTAATGAAACAGTGTCGAAATGGTACAGAAAAAAACTTTCACAGCTTATTAAATCTTTTTGCCAAATAAGAAGGAACTTCAAAATACATGGAATGATAGCTACGGGCTTCCTCATTATCTTGAACTTTGAATCATTGAAAAATGTCAGTTTTTTCCTGAGTTATGAAACAATTCGTCCGCCCGCCTCCAAGCGAATGCATAGACAAAAGTATTCCTATAGAGAAAGCGGCAGCTGAAATGAGTTTTGGGTCCCTTCATCTCGAAAACTGTTGAGTTTTCGGAAAAAATGATAAGGGTTATTTTTGTAGATAATGAGACGATCTTTAATTTTTGTATGAACGAAAATTCTCTAATTCGTATATTTAGCCAGATATTGGCGGGAAACCTATTTTTCTGGGTTTGGGGGGACATTTTCGGCCATTGCAATGAACGCAATCGTGTTAAGTTTTGGGTCCTTTGAAAACATCTGTGACGACCTACAAATTGAGCCACAAGTGAAGAACGCATAGACTTGTTCACAGCTTTCCCTAGTTTCGGATCTACGGTTACTGGACTAATCTATGCACTTGTACGATGAACAGTTTCATAATAACTATTGCTAAACTGAAAAAATTGAAGCTTGTTGCAAGGAACATTCACGAAAATATAAATTGATTTTTTGCTTCAATGCTTTATTTGTTATTGTATGTATTTTATCGAACTATCTTGCTTCTGAAAAAAATATTGAGAATATGATTTCCATCTAGGTCCAAGACGGATGTCGGAGCGCGACTTGCCCTCTAAAGTTGATTCTGAACGTACCATCCCTTCATCGAAATCCGTCCCCGCCCTCCACCAGATCCCGGGAGCCAACGAACACGCCAGTCGTCCTAACCACGATGGCTACAGTCGAACCTCGTCGAACAACAGCATCAACAACGGCCAACCGATGGTCAACGGAGCGGCTACCGTGAACAGTGCGGCGAGAAGCAGGTCGACTCACAATCTGCATCAGCAGGACGGGGGGTTCTATCAGAACTTGAGCATATACAGGAACAAGATTCCTAGTCCTCAACAACTTGGTGATAGGTGAGACTTCATTTACTAATGGGGTTTAGATATCAGTCCAGTCTATGACCATTTTCCCGTGTATTTATCCCATACAGCACCGATTCGCATGAAAATTTGGATTCAAGATCTACATACCCTCTTTTTCACAATCTACCCTGTGCCGAGAGTTGCTTTCTCCCTGGGGGTGGATGCCACCCCTTCTTGGGAGTGAAACAATTTTTATTGGAAATAAGTGCGAAAATCAATAGATTGACTAATTCTAAGCACTTTTTGTTCAATGAAGTTTTTCTGAAAAGCAATACTTTTCGACTTATTCGCGAATGAAATTGTCGGTTTTAAGGAAAAAAAAACACGTTTTCGGATCCTTTTTCGCGAATAACTGGAAAAATATGCATCTAATCAAAAAACCTACGGAGAGCACAATTATAGCTTTTGAAAAAACAAAGGCGATCGTTTATTCGTGATGAATGCAAATCCACTACAAACTGAATAATTGCTTGTTGAAAGTTGATTGGTAATTTCAAACGCCAAAATGGAAAAGTTTCTACATACAATAACCAATGCATTTTTCGGGACAAACTCATTTAACCTTTTTCGAAGTCCTTCAAAAATCCTTTATTTTTGTTATTTATAAAAGTTTCTAGCATCAAAACTGACCGAGGTATGAAGGAAATAATGTTGAATCCTATTTTTTCGTTGAAAAAAATTGTGAATAACTCATCCTCTCTCCCCCCCCCCCTTTGAAAAAACGTTGTTACTCCATAATTCACTTCATTCATGTTTTAATAATGAGTTCTGAGTTTTTCATCAATTGAAAGTACGTAGTTTTGGAAGGGATTACTGAACCATAAATTATGTTAAAAATGATCAATTGATTGATTTTACCGATATAAATATGATTTCAGTTCATTACATGCTCCAATCTAAAATTTTGACATTTTTTTCGAATAGGGGTGGTTTTAACCCTCCCTCTAAAAAAGCAACCCTCGGCACAGGTTAGATTTTGAGGGTAAGTAGAACCTATATCCAAATTTTCATACGAATCGGTGCTGTATGGGATAAATACACAGTTTACACTTTTTTTACCATCATAGACTGGAGTATATGGCAGAATGTTTGAATTAGTTTCAATAACTCCACTTTCAGCTCGACTGTCTGTAAAAGGGTTTTAAGAGCTGTTTTCTGAAAAAGCTGAGGTTACCTTGTTGTACGTGTGACAAAAGTGAGCAGTTTCATAACGCAAAATCAAGAGTTTCATTACTTTCATGGTCATGGTATAATTTCATTAACTCACTTTGACACGCATGACAATAGCTAGCAGGGTTGTATATCCAAAAAAATTGTTATGTTTCCAAAGACACTAGTAATAGATAGTAGTAGATGTTGACAGAAAAGGAATATTTTACTATTTATCGTAAATTACGTTTTGATGAAACCAAGAAAGCATATGAAAATGGTAGAAGTGGAGTGGTTGGACTAATAGAAGCAGAAGGAAACTATTACGTTAATCTCCACAAAAAAAAGTTTTCATCTGTGAGAATAGAACATACAATGTCCATGTCCATGATGATCGGAAACATTTTCATTCCATTGTCCAAGGTATATACGTATTTTATCTACCCCCGTACTATTATAATACACTTATATGCTCGTAACTCGCTTTATACTGAAATCCATTACGATACAGATTTTCATCACGATACAGATTTTCAACCAATAGAAACCCATTATTTTTCAATCAAGCATGATGTGCAATCTCTGCATTTTGACGTTTGTCAAGAGAAAATCAGTAGGTATTGAATTTTTGAAGAATTTAGTCAATTTTCAATAATCGTATGAAAATGTCCTGAAGCAGTGATATAGAAGAATTACCTTACTAGCGACTCTTCCACAGATGTCTTAGAGAGTGCGTATCACTACGTCGAATTCCCATTACGCCGAATTCCCACTACGTCGAATTCCCATTACGCCGAATTCCCACTACGTCGAAAAGCATCCCCACCACTTACGTCACCAAAACACGATCGTTATCGAAGCTGGATCCCATTCGACGTAATGGGAATTCGGCGTAATGGGAATTCGACGTAGTGATACGCACTCGCAAAATTTCCCGGATATTCTGCAATTTTCTGTTAACCCAATCTGACTTAACCTAACTAACCTAACCTAAAAGAAGGATGAATTTCGCTGTGCTGTTGATATTGAAAGTGCATGGTGTGGCACTACGCCGAATTCCCATTACGCCGAATTCCCATTACGCCGAATTCCCATTACGCCGAATTCCCATTACGTCGAGTGGGATCCAGCTTCGATAACGATCCTGTTTTGGTGACGTAAGTGGTGGGGATGCTTTTCGACGTAGTGGGAATTCGGCGTAATGGGAATTCGGCGTAATGGGAATTCGACGTAGTGACACGTCCCGGTCTTAGAGAGGATAAAAATACAATCGAAAGGATTATATTTTTCATTTGACAAATGCAACATATATGTTTTTATTTTCGACCAAACCGAATGAGCTCTCATGGCCGAGTGATCAATGGTGCCGGCAGTGATCAGAAACGTCCGGGTTAAATTCCTGACCTCGGCAGAGATTTTTTCATTTTTTTTTCTCTCCATTTCTCATTGTTGTATTTTCCGTGGTTATTCCACTGATTATAATTTTGTAGAATTTTTCAAAGAAATACGATTGATTACCTACTATTATTGTGTTCAATATGAATACCTAATAATATAATATTTATAGTTCTTCATTATTTATTGGGTGTAGATAAAATAGCGTATGCAACTCTCATGTGATGGTTATTAAAACACTCGCATGAACCATACGAAACTCACCTTCGGCTCGTTTCATATAATACGCATGTATTAATAACCATCATTACACGATCGTTGCATAATATACTATTATGAGTTCTGTGACTAGGCCAACCAAACAGACTCACAGAACTCATAATTATATATCTTACAACTAGAATCAGCAGCATATCCTATCGTCCTGTGTTTCAAAATGGATAATACGGAGTAACGTCGTTACTTGACGGTACTAAATAAAAAAGAACAGCTGTTCGTACGTTCGCAAAATGAACGATCTACACCATCTGTTCTCGATCTCAGTACTGTAATCAAATTATCCTTCATAGTTCTCTTGAAGACCCCTTTGCTCTTTTTCTTTCACTTTTTTCAGTAACATTGAAATATATCTTTATTTTCAGAACCTCGGCTCTTCGTAGCTCCCAGAATTCGTTACACTCCTCAGTAGCTAATTCACAACGCCCTTCTTCTGCCTACTATCCCCCTCCAACGTCTGCCACTCCCCGCCCCAACAACCTCCATCAGTCGATACCCAATCTCAAAAGCCCTCCTTCTACTCATAGACTTCATAACAATGATGAGAACGGCAGAACTGCTTCATTCCCAAACGTTCAGTATGGGCAGAATTTTTATACATCTCACAAGAACAGTTTTCCAAGTCCAGAAGAAACGAATAAAGTACCCTATGGCAGCCCTTTTGTTGGTCAAAATCAGTCATATCCCAGTCCAACGCATAGTAATAGTCAAGCGTACCCCAATAACATCCAACAGCCGTTGCATGTCAATCCGAATCTGAGGCTGGATGAAAGAGGGCAAGATGTTAGATATAACAATGGTGGTGGTTTGCTCAGAGAAGATGTTTTTAGGCAGTCACAGACTTCTCGACACGATGAAATGATGAGGTTAGTACTATTGTTTTTGTTTGAAACTACTTTTATCAATCATTTACTGCTATACTTTTCATTCAAGAAATTAAACATTACGTGTAATTCAATAAAATTTGGATTTGAATAATCCATTGACGTAAGCAAGATGAATAAAAACCCTGGTGCGTTGACCGATTTGCTTTTGTTTAGCCAATTCCTCTCGAGCTGAAAAATCGAAAAGCAAACTTACATTTTTTGACGGTAGGTGGTGTTGAGGTGGTGATACAAATGCGATTTTCTAAGGGTACATTTTCATTGAGGCGGCGGCTTACCAGTGATTTTCGATACCGGCGATCTCATTGGATGAACTCTTGCGGGATCTTTCGTTCACCAATAGAATTATCAAGGTACAAAATACGTGAGGTCAAGTTTTTCTATTAAAAAGCCATTAATTTTTTTGAAATGTTTGACATTTCGATTTGAATTTGAATGCATTTGAAAGTTCCTTCAATGTTCAAAATCTTGTACCTAGTTCTTATTTCTTTTCACGTTTTTCTTGATGCTGCTCTTGTATTTGTTTGATTTTATAGTGATAGCTAGATTTATTACGAACCGATTTACAAAGCTCAAAATAAAACGCTCGTGTAACGTGTAGGTATTACTTATCCCTCATATCATCGGCTCGTAATCACATTAAAATTGCATATTTTTCAACACTATGAAGAAAAAGTACTTACCTATTTTCGGTTCCTCAGAAAGTAGAAAGATAAGATATCAATACTTACCAGTTTCACTCACAATTATTATTTTCGGTTCCTCAGAAAGTAGAAAGATAAGATATCAATACTTTCCAGTTTCACTCACAACTATTATTGTTTCGGAAAATTTAAAATCACATCACAATCACTGAGTTTTTGATTTATTTTTCATCAAATTGAAAGCAAAAGGAATACCAAATAATCAGTCAAAATGTGATGACTACATAATTTCTAGCATTTCGCGAAAAAGCAAGAAATTGCATGCAAACATGAGACCATGAAATAAACATAACCTATAAATCTATAAATAATGGAATGGGCGTCGAGCAGACGGATATCATGGCATCACAGATTAAATTAAAATCACGTAAGGTGCGAAGTCAACACACCAGGGTTTTTATTCATCTTGTACGTAAGCTTATTGAATGAAAATTTATTACCAGATTGGTATCTGAGGTCAAGCAATGTTCATCGTGGCTATGAGATAGACGGTTGACTGGCCTTGGATACTAACTATTGTTACTGTTGAATAATCAATTATTTCATTGATTTATGTAAAAAGATAATTATCCAACAGAATCAAATATCTAATGTCCAATATCTATAACATAGATTACTGAAATAAGTTTAGATAGGAAACAGCCTACAAGCGACAAGATGAGTATGGAATTTCTATACTTGAGTGGATCGAATAAAAACAACAAATAATATAATTCTATCTTACCACCAAAATCAAAACACATCTTTCGTGTGAAAAATGCTTTTCTTTGGAATATATTATTATGGCGTCACGTAGGTACCCTAAAGTACCTCGTTGAAATACATAACAAACTATTTCACAGTATACAAAGATCTCGAAATAGCATTGCATGTCAGTTCAACGTCAATTTCAGTTGTATTTTATAGCCTTACTCTCAGATCAATAAAATGGTTGTCATCACAGCCTTCTGTGGCTCTTGACCTAAACTTTCAAATTTTGCGTATAAGGGCGGCTGTTACACTTCTAAATTTATTTATGTATTTTGTGGTCTAATACTCGAATTTTTAAATAGATACCCCAGCCAAGGAAACGTCCGGGTTTCGGAGGCTCAAATCCAGCAGAATGACATGTCACGATACAACGAAATGCGCACCTCAAAAAGTGAGGATCTCCTCAAACAACATGCCCAGCAACAAAATGACATGATGCGGTATGCTAGCAGTGGTAACATTAGGGAAGGCAACAAAATCGATATGCAGCAACTCCGACTAAACCCAGAACACATGACCCAGCATAGACTTAGTAATGATGACAGGCACCAAAGAGGTGTAGCCAAAATGGCAGAAATGTCGGAAGAGGCCAGAAGAAGACAGGCTAGGGTGCCATATGGTCAGCAACAGGGGCAGTATCTGCAGCAGCAGCAACAACAACACTATTACAATCACATTATGTCACAGAATGCACAGAGTATGCAAAATTTGAGTATTAGTCATCAACATCCTCAATATGCTGGCCAACAACACAGTCAGTATCAGCACCAACAACAACAACAGAATCAACCTCTATCACCAACTTACAAGACTGCTCCTGCAAATGTCAAGCAGTCTCGAAAGGTAAACAACTATTTGAATTAATAATAATAATAATAATAATAATAAAGTTTATTAAAAATTCATAAAAAAGAGCATATACATCAATTTTTAAAAAGGTGAATAAACAGTTCAATTATACCTGCGAAGTTGAAAACTTGTTGCGAGAGATACGAATTTATGTATAATATATTTGATAAATTTGTAGAATTCAACAAAATAATATTAAAAAATTAACTAATTTTCTTAATTGAAGTGAGAGATTTCATAAAATAAATTTCGACGTGATTCTTGAATCCATTTTTTGATCTTTAGTTTGAAAGATACTAATGACTTGATCATTTTTATATGATTTGGAATCAAATCATAGTAGAATGGCAATAAATATTTAAAAATTTTCTGAGACATTGTTGTTTTAACTCTATTTTTCAATGTGATATTATTTTTATTCCTTGTATTATAAATATGATTATTGAAATTTATATTCAATTTGTGTTTATGAATATAAATCATGATATTTTATCCGAATAATTGTCTTATGTCCATTTTATGTGTTTCTATGTACAGATTTTCACTTGGATACAAATAAGACTTATTATATATTATTTTCAAAAACCGTTTCTGAAGAACTTCAAGATTTCTAATGTGTGATTTCATGACCCCTCCCCAAGCCAGAATCCCATGATTGAATTGGGACTGTATTAATGGAAAATAAAGAATGTTAAGGGTTTTTACGCTCATAAATGTTTTGAGATACTTGAATTTTGATAATAAACTTCGTAATTTCTTCAAAAGGAACGCTATGTGTTTGTCCCATTTCAAATGTTTGTCAATTATAACTCCTAAGTACTTGATACTATCAGTTTTTTCAATGCTAGTATTATCATGAATTATTAGTGGTCCTAAGTCCGGTAGGGAAATATTATAAAATGAGAATGGGGCATATTTTGTTTTCTCAAAATTTACTGTGAGTAAGTATTGAATTGAATTATGTTTATTTCCCAAGAAACTCATATTTTATAAAAGGGCAAATTAGAAACAAATGAATAATGACTCAAATAAATAGAGAAAAAAAAATAAAAAAGTGCAGAGTATAAAGATATAAAAAAATGACAAACAAAATGTCACATTACTGTTTTAAACATTTTTGATACAAGAATTATCTATTAGCTATTTGTTTTGATTCAACTTTTCCGATAAGCTAGTAGAAGTTTGTATTATATTGTGAAGAAATTAGAAGCTAATGGTTTCTCCTTATTCCAACAGAAATAAAATTATCCAATTGTATTTTGTTGCAGATATGAATACTCCATTTGGAATGAATTTCGGTGCCGAATATTCACTATTTAAGATAAGTGATACGAAAAGTATCGGTTATTGAACGAATTCCTTTTTTTACTAAGTCATGAAAAGTAAAACAAAAGCATCCAGTCATCCAATAGAATCGTATACTAGTATCTCATATATTCATTCAAGTCAAGAACATTTGTTTGATTTCAACTGTTATAATAGTTTGTGAATGCAATTTTATATTAAAATGGAGAATAGAGACCGTTTTCTGTCTTCTTTTTGTATCATACGCAAACTAGAACTCTCTTCACTGGCTATTCACTGCCTTTTATTCTGTAATTTAAGAGGTTGTTATAGAAACTAGAATTTTTTCTTAAACTGACCAATTTTCAATGAACTGAAATAGAATATTTCCAAGAAAATCCACCTCCATCCATTCGAAAGATCCTATCAGATTCCAAAATGAAAATATTATGTATTCTCCTGTAGTGAAATTTTTAGGAATTTTAATTGATGAACATTTAGTTTGGAACAAACATATTGAATTATAAAGAAAACAAATTTCCCCAATTATCGGTATAATTTTTGAATTCGAAATATGTTACCTTTATTATGTCTGAAATCAATTTCTTATTCTTTAGTATATTCCAAAATTCAATACTTAATTTCGATTTGGGGGGCAGCTTCAAAAACCGTAATGAAACCTTTGAAAACATTACAGAATAAAATTATAAAGTGTATATACAAACTTGATCGAAAAGAACCTAAGTACAGCTAATTTGTATAAACAAAGAAAACTTTTAGACATTCCTTCATTATACAAGTTTAAAATTTGCACATTTATTCACCTGTTTAAAAATAAATTCAAGCATTCAAATTTGATGTTCAAAATGAATAGTGATCAACACAATCACTCAACAAGGTTTTCAGAAAATTTGGCATTGATGAAAATTAAAACAAATATAGGACAGCAATATGTTTACCACAACGGAATAAAACTATACAATGGTCTACCGAATTCATTGAAGAAATATGGAAAATTTCGTCTCAAAAATAATTTAAAAAAACATTTGATATCATAATTTTTTTTTCTTTTTATTGCCATAGAAAGATCTGATTTGATTACTCATTTTTTGTATTCTATTCAACTTTTATTGCATGGCATCAGTTTAATTTTCCCTACAATAAGCATGTATATGTTTCTTGGGAAATAAATCGTTATTATTATTGTGATTATTATATTCATCATTCTATAGAAAATAAATAGCTATTATTCAGGTGTTTTGTTTGCGACGAAAAAATGCAATCTGTTTAGGCGAGTTTTTCTTTCATTCTAGGAGGACCTGATACCTGAAGTGCCTCCCACTATCACCCACCCATTGTACTCTGCTAGCAGTCAGGACCCTCCAAAGATGGCCTTCTATCCCACAACAGGTTCTCAATCGAGCAAGCCTCCCAGAGACCCATGGACCAGAGAAGAACAGGAAAGGCAGCAAGAAGCCAGGAGAGAAGCAGCCAGACAGTGGCAGGAGCAACAGATACGGGAGCTGGCTTCAATGGCTTACCGAAGTCCACAGCAGGAGGAACAGTTGAGGGTGTTACAGCTCGAGAGGGAGTTCCAAAGGAGAGCAATGGAAGCTTCTGCTGAAGAGGGGGATGATGATACTGAAAAGGTGAGCTATTCAAATACAGGAAAAACTAAGTGGTGAATAATAATCATAAACAAAATTCAACTATCGCCAAGGCATTTGAAGGAAAACCGGATCGATATAACATAATGGGAAAATTCATGCTGGTATCATTCCTCTAAGGGCGGGTAGCTAACAAACAAAAAAAAAAAAAAAAACAAAAAAAGAAAAAAAAAAAAAAAACAAAAAAAAAAAAAAAAAAAAAAAAAAAACCCACCCAAAAAAAACAAAAACAACCAAAACCATATATAACACATCCTAATAAATATTTTTCCTATTATCTAATCATCATAAATATAACACAAACACAAAAAAAATAAACAAAAACAAAAAACAACAAAAATTCACTGTATTGATGTTCCTGAAGATGCAATAACTGGATTTGATTCAAAATATTTAGATGGTAAGAGTAATTGATGGCATGATGCTGTCACTGTTTTCTAACGTGAGATCATTTCAGTCTACTGTCAAACGGCAAATAGCCTAAGAAAGGAGGTAAACGATAATCTTGATTATCTCTGATACTGGTTGTGCTCAACTTTCTGATAGCCCATGATGGACGTCGTATCAGAATTTGGAGCCAGGTGCTAGATTAATAACAAAGAATACTTGTTTTTCCCTCTAACATTCTCGTGAGTAATGAGTGCACCCAGAAGGTAGAGCCTTGTGCATGCAAGAAATGGTTAATATGGTATATTGCCGTTTAGCTCCAGATCGGCTTGTTGATTTCTGGTGGTAAATTCTCCATTTCTACTGTAAAGAAATCTAGGAAGCCTTCAGTACTTCACTATCTGATGTGCTCACGCACTATTTGGAGCGCTATCTTCACCCAGCCAGAACAGTTTTGTTTTGTTGCAATTAGAACTGAACACAGGAACAACTTTTCGTATAATTTTAAGGAAAGAACTATCTGCTCGATCTTTGATAAGAATTTTTGTTTTATGTTGTGGAGAACATACAGACTATGTCTTTCTCTCTGTATAAAATCTGAAAGCTAGATCACATCTCCATGACTGAGGCTATGATTCTTCTTTTTAGTTGTTTGCGAAAGTTATATTCAGACGATGGCAAAAGATTGTCATCTTGGCTCATTCTACTCGAAACAGTGCATGTCTCCAACACATGGTACGTAGGGGATCATCGTGACTCTGGCAGTTAACAGGTGACAAAGGTGTATAAAATAGCAACCTAAAATTGTATAACAAACGTTTTTATGATTTTTTTGCAGTAATGTTGACAAATCACATCATCTATTGCCAGATATTCTTCTCATCCAAATGGTAGTTAATTTTATCACTTCACGAGGAACTTGTAAAATTATAACAATCACAGAAAACACTTTAAAAATTATATTTTCAAGTGACGAGCTGAAATAAACACTTTATATGTACTTACGTTTTTATAGAAAATGCACTTGTTTCATGTTATTAGTGTTAATGCTCGAAAAAAATGAGAAAATATTGTTTTCAAAAGTATTGCCCTTCCCTGGTTATTTGAGAAAAGGTGACAAAAGACCAAACTCGTCTGACTCGCATCCGCTTGGTATACTGCCTCGCTCTCGCTCCTATAACTATTATTATGATTTCCCTGTGGGTTCGCTTACAAATGACGCTCAAAATAACGAAAACAAATTTCTTTACCAAACACTGAATGACACAAAACAAAGTATTTCACACATTCCAAAACGAAGTTGCACCTACTTCCACAACCGTCCTACCTCTTGGTTGAGTAGGTTACTACTTCGAACCATTTTGAAAAGTAGTCCATACGACCATCAGTGCTTGTTTCCAGATCATGGGAAACTGTCTCAGAATGTCCACGGCGATTCTCTCAAAGGGGCAACCACTGAGATCCAAATTACCTTTTGCAACCTTTTCCAGAGTGTGTATCAAAATGTCCTCCGTCACGACCATCGTTCAGTTGTTGCAGCCGGAACACATGCTCTCTGAAAGATAATCCACGGAACATAGTTCTTTCCCATTTTCGAGTAATAGAAGGCATACCGAATCTGATTGGAGCCAGTAGCCCTCACCAATGGATGGAATTGCTCTCGCTTACCGCCTGTCAAGCCATTCCCGTATGATTTTCTGGACCTGCAGTCAAATTGCATTTCACGGATCAATGGAATATAATTATCTATCGGCAAACGACCGTTCGCCAAGAAGCCCATCTGCAATTAGGCTGTTGCGACTGCGGCTTATCATTAAAATTGAGAACCTAAGATGAAACGGCCAATGCACTTCCTATTACATTGGCCACGCCTAGTTTCTGACGCTACGATATTTGTAAGTTTGACACGAGTCCAAACTATAGTGGGCCACATCAAAGTTCGCCTGCACGACACTGGTACCCAGCTCAGATGCGCGGCCGTCGTCATGCTCATTAGTCGTAAATCCGTATCAATAAAGTAAACACGTTGAGATATGATTCATGGCGTTTGTCACTAATGGTATATGGAGAAAGATAAATTGATTGTGACCTCAAGCCAAGCTGTACTTGTTGTTGATTCCGGTAAACCTGTCTACAATATTGTATTATAATTATTCAAATCCCTGAATATATAGTGTAAATATATTTTCACTTTTCACAACACAACCCATCTTATTATTGGTATGTATATATATATATATATATATACATTAAAAATTGCGCACGGAAATTGCGTACTTCACTTCCACAGCTATACTTGCGCTATTCTATTTTATAGACAGGTTCCTGTCAATGCCATGATCCAAACTTAATAGTAGCTCATCATTCTGACCTCTGTTGCTGGATGACCGGAGGAACTTTCGGCTATTTTAAAATGAGTAAGGTATGCATTTACAGGCCCTTGCTCTATCATCGTTGTTCTCAACATGTATGGATATATATTTTTAACAAGAATGACATCTATAATTTTTTCGGGGCTGTACGTTGCGGCTGGGTACACTACGAATGTGTGAGAGCTGGCTGGCAACCCCCTTTTTTTTCGCTCATATAGGAATTTTGCGACCTATATTTATAGAGAATGTTTTGCTCATGTAGAAATTTGACAACACAACTTGATACTGAAAACTGATTTGACGGTGTGTGGCTATGAATACATAAAAATTAATTTTGATTTTCACGGATTTTTTTTTGAAATGTCAAGAACTTTCTTTTAATGGCATAGGGCAGTTACCAAGTAACGTGATTTCGAAAAATTTAGTGAAATTATGTAATAACATAATATTTTATCTAACAGAAATTAACATACATTAAGACTAATCAGTGTTCTTCAGCTGAATCGTTATTGAAAATAGTATGACAACCTCAAGTTGACTGGGTGTCATTGAATGTTCGGTCATTTCTCATGTATACTGTTGCAAGGTTTCCATAAACATCAGAAATTTTGGTTAACCTACTCACCTTCTTACCGAACTGCTTTATGAAAATAATTATTTCTCCTGTTTTCTGGAGTTACCTTCAAATGATTTTCACTTTTTCTTGTCGTGATTCAGAAAACATATTTGATCTAGAATTCAGATGAATTCTACAATGAAAAGAACCGACCCCATCCAATTAAAAGTTCGATAGACAAGTGCAGTTTATTAGCGACAAAGGTCAATTGTGTACTGTTTTGATGTGTAGTGAATGTATTCGCTTTTTTTGAAAAAGTTAAGCTGTAGACATAAGAAGAAAAACAATACTAGCAATACATTTTTGCAAAAGATGGTAACTACTAGAAAAAATATCAACAAAGTTAACTTCTTTTTATACAGTAACCAAATGGTGTTCCAATAATGTTGTAACCTAACAAATATCTGAATCATTTCTAAAGAGGTCTAGTCAGGCAACCTTATGGGCTTATTATTGAATGATGATGGGTCCATTAGTAGATGGTGCCACAACTCCGTACTCCGTAAGTGGAATTTTTCGTCAATAACGTAGATCTTTTTGTTATATTCCAAACCTTGAACCTCAATTTCCTATAAAAATTTGTCGGATCAAACATCATTGCAAAGCTGCATTAGTTTTCTATAAACATGTCAGTCAACTAACATATAGAAATCTGCGCCTGTTTTACTCGCCAGAGAAGGGAACTTTGTCGTGCATTGTCGAGTGAACGGAAATATCGACATACTGTAATTGCCGTAGCAAAAACGCTTCAAATCGTTTTTACATAGTTGCTAGACGACAATATGTACAATGTCTGAATACCACCATTTGGCGCTATGTTCTTTCTCAACTATCATCATTCAGAGGGTTTCACGAGAATTGATGTGAGGTTCATATTCGCTGCATATGCTTTGTTTCTCGCAGCCAGAGCAAATTCGTTTTGATATAGTTTCATATTTCAATGCAATAATTTTAAGATGAGAAAATGTTTGCTCTCAATAATTTCTTCTGTATCCACCACGATTTCTTCCTCTACCTCCTCTCCCGCTATTCTGATACATATCCATACCACCGTAGTATATCACGTAAGCAGGATAGTAATCATTATCCTCGTACTTAACAATCACATGCTCTTTTTCGTTTGTTGTCGTATCATAATTACCCGGGGGTATATGCATATTTTGGGCTCCTAAGCATTTTTTGGCTATCAGCACTTTCACGAGAAACATCACCTTATCATATCCATCATCTCCATAATGTGTTGCGTAGTTCGAGATGGGAGTGAAAGACATGCCTTGCCCGAATTTATGTCCTTTTGCTGAACCTGAAACCAACAATTGCAACATTTTTACTGGTTTAGAAAACTCCAATAGGAAAACTTTAATACAGAAATCAAACATATTGTTACGAGATAAAAATAGATCCCCTAACACCACCACTGAGCATCATAAAAAGGCAAAGGAGGGTATGCTTTAGATGGAAAAATTTGTCTGATGATGAGGGGGTCACATTTTGGACATTTGCATACAACCCCCTAGTGGGGTCAAATTATATTATATTTCTTCTGGTACACTATTTAGATATTTAGTTGAGGAATTCACAATTAGTGGTATACGTTTCAATGTTTTTCATTTGTTAGGGTGCTTTGTGGAAGAATGTTAACAAGTTCTTGAATTGTTATATTGAAAAGTTACTTTAACAAGAGTTGAAAATGTGATCCGTTTTTTTTTCAATACAATGTTATTGATTTTGCTGAAATTCATTTCTAAAATTTTTTTCTGGTGGGGTTCTGCGGTTGTTGTTTCGGATTACAAACGAATCAGGTATCGACAAACTTTGGCAACATACTAATAATTTTATCGACATGAGTTTCCTCTGTCCTCCACTCTGTTTTTTAAATGAAAGTTCAAAATTTGAAAAACTGAATGGAAGTGGCCGATACTGGAGGAAAATCCCTATTGAACAAATAATATACAGATTTTCACTTGATAGGGTTTATCAAACCACGATTTAGTAAACCTTAGTATTTGAAAATCTTATAGGCAACTGTATTTGATTTGTTGAACACTTTCAACTGGTGTTGAAATCCAATAAACGATGTTTCATTTATGGTGAAGTTAAGATTATTTTAAAAGAAACCAAACTGAATCAGTGGCAAGACTAAAATTAACGTTTGCCTAAATTATTTTCCTTCACTCATCTGCATTTTTTCCAACAAAAAAAGCAAACGATAAACGCCCAAAACTCATTTCTATTTTTCATCATCACCAAAATTATATATTTGATGTTCTCATAACCGATTTTGCAATGAATGTTTGGAAAAATTTTGATGAATATGGTATCATTGGAAGGATTATATTGTACCTTTTCACATGATTTATCGCACATGGTTTTCTTATTTTCGTGAGGTTAGGTGAATCAGTAAAGTGAGGCAAATCGTATTTGATTTTGGTCTCTTCTATCTGTTTATTGTTATTGAATGTTTTATTCGATTTACTTAGTAATTTGAGTCGTCTGAGTTGAATCAAGAGACCTTTACTATGATTCAAGAATATTGACAACAAGATGTTTATTTTATAGCTGTCAGTTGTCTTGTCAAAATTATCTTTGTTCGCTAGATTAGTTGCATTGATTTCAACTTTCGTCAATTTTTCGCATTGAAAGAAATAATCTATATTTTTTTTTCGAGACCTGTCAAAATACTACTACTACAAATATTTAGTTCACATAGAATACATGCAGACAAAAATGATTTCTAATATATAGTTAGTTATAGTTAGTTGACATCCAAAAATCTAATGCATTGCTAATAGATTTTCTTTCATGTTTTATGTTCGCTCGTCCTTGCTATTGTGATAGAGAATATGTCTATTTCTCTTACCTCTCAACCTCCAGTTGAAATTTTTGGTGCAAATACTGTCGATATTAGATTTTCTAGTACCATGAAACAGTTCGTGTTCCACATTTATGCCGTTTTTTGCCATATATATCATTTTCTTTGGGCTGTATTGCAACAACAAATATGGATTGTGAATTCTCTCAATTTTTTGTACGGTAAAACATTTTTTATTGGTGGCCCTGAACAGTCTTTCCACTCTGCTATATTCCGAAGAGAATTGATCCAAAGTTTCTTTGGTGTAGATCGCCCTAGAATATTGTGGTTGCCCATTTATCTCCATTAGGAAATCATCGATCATTTCAGTGTTTTTAACTATTTTTTCGGGCTTTAAGATGGTCAAATTCTTCAATCAATCGCTGAGATAAATCATACTCTTTCTGTTTCATCTGATGTTTGATATACTGGATTTGGATAGCTTTTTGTTTTTCGATTTCTTTTTGCTGCTCTGCATCAGCGAGTTCTTGTTGCTCGCGTAAGCTTGCTCTTTCTGCATTTCGTCTTCGAGTATTTTCAGGTAGTTGATTTTTATTTATGATTTTCAGTCGTTCAGCGACTGCCAAAGAAACAACAGGGGGTTGCAGT
>JAVJAQ010001631.1:272865-307385 GCA_032362365.1 Zygogramma bicolorata
TGATTCGTGGATTGTTGCCGAACTTATCACTCCTACGACTTTGGCCCCGTGGTAAAAACTGCTCAGAAATATTAACTTCATTCTGTTTTACTATAGAGGTGTTGAGATTTTATTTTGAGGCTGAAAAACTGAAGTGACTTCATGAAAAAATTGCTCTAAAAGGATGTGTCTATAACAACGCTTAAAATTTCAAAATTCCTCCATGCTTAATGCGTCACATAAAGAAAGTGACGTTAATGTTTGGCGTTGACCTTTCGCTCTTGATTAATTCACGCAAAACGCGCGTCGACCATTCCCTTTTGATTACTGCCTCACATGGTATGATGTTAAATATTATGTTGGTTTGATGAAAGCGCCGAATTATTTTGATTGTAGACTTTTATATACCGGTTATAGAAAATAATGTATTAAAAAATGAGTGGTCAGTTTATAAACTCAACTGGAATCGATACTGAAATGAAATAATAGGCAATGCAATCAACCATATAAAATTAAGGTGTTTGTGAACATGATGGTTTAGTATGAAAATCTCATAAAGAAATGGACCACCCGAAACTTTAACGCCACTTTCCTCATATGACGTATTTTGCGTGGAGGAATTATGGGGCAAGATCCACTTTAGCTTGGTTCCAGACATGGCCGCTCTGAAAAAGTTATTTCGTGTATTGTTTGAAATTACAAAATATGGACACTATTTCTTTCCTCATTTTTATTCCCTCGAAGATGCATGCTGCGTACTCACTTGCGGGAATAGGCCCACGGCGACTGGGGCCAAACATGTTTTCCTTTAATTCATTTATATCTCGACTATTACGCAACGAACAATGATGGGACAAACGTGTTTCGTCATCAACTTGAAATTTCCTTTTTGATTAATGCATGAAAAAAGGCCCGAACGACTGACCTAGGCTAGAGCCTAGAATTCGTATTTTATGGATACATCGATTATATGCCATCACTTTTTCATTATCATCAATATTTTCCGTACTATTGACCAACTTTTTCAAAACTATCATTGGGAATCAATGGTTTGAATACATCGATTATATGCCGTCACTTTTCAATTTTTGTCTCAATTTTTCTCGTACTATAGAGAAATCAATTCAACTTTTTTTTAAACTATCATTGGAAACCAATGATATGAATACATCGATTATATGCCGTCACTTTTCCATTATTTTCTCAATTTTCTTGTACTATTGAGGAATCAACTCAACTTTTTTTTAAACTATCATTGGAAACCAATGGTTTGAATACATCGATTATATGCCCTCACTTTTTAATTTTTTCTCAATTTTTCTCGTACTATTGGGAAATCAACTCAACTTTTTTTTTAAACTATCATTGGATACCAATGTTATGAATACATCGATTATATGCCCTCACTTTTTAATTTTTTCTCAATTTTTCTCGTACTATTGGGAAATCAACTCAACTTTTTTTTTAAACTATCATTGGATACCAATGTTATGAATACATCGATTATATGCCGTCACTTTTCAATTTTCTCTAAATTCTTCTCGTACTGTTGAGAAATCAACTCAACTTTTTTTTTAAACTATCATTGGATACCAATGGTTTGAATACATCGATTATATGCCGTCAATTGTTTGTAATTTTCAATTTTTTTCAATAGTAGTATTTTTCACCTATCACCTATCAATACAAAGTCAACTCATCTTCTCTTATAATCATATTCTAGTCACTCGTTTCAACTTCTCATTTGTTTTAAATAGTTCCCGTGAGTATTTCTATTTACCACCAATCAATTAATCTTCAACCTAACTTCTCTGAAATTCGTCTCCAAACTATTATTGGAAACCAATAGTGTGAATACAGCGATTCTATCCCATCGGTTGTTTAAAATCTTCACTTTCTCCATTACACGACTCTTAAATATTTCATCGCTATTAACGATGCTCACTAAACATTACATGAATTTTCTGTTGACGAAATTCAATTCATTTTATGATTGTACGTCGTTGGTACGTCATGAGTTTCGTATTTGATAGTCGTTTTGGAAATGATTGTATTTTACGAATTTCCATTAATATTTCCTAAACTATCAATATTACAGAAAAAATTCTTGTATGCTTTTCATAGCATTCGACGAGATCTGCAAGTTAACTCCTTTGATAAATTTTGATTTGATGAGTGGTTTCGGAGATATATCATTTGTTTTCTTAAAAATAATTCATATTTGCAATAATCCGATTGTAAATTTGTCTATATTTCCCGTACTGTTGATTTTAGAGAAAAAAAGTACATAAGTATTCTATAGCAATCGAAGAGATATACAATTGAACTTCGCTGACAAATTTTGATTTGATGAGTGGTTTCGGAGATATATCGTTTGTTTTCTTAAAAAAAATGCATATTTTCAATCATCCGATTGTAAATTTGTCTATATTTCCCGTACTGTTGATTTTAGAAAAAAAATGTATCTGCGGCTTTCATAGTAAATACTGAGATTATCATTCTTTTACTCTTGGTGATTTTTGATTTTCTCATCCGTTTCCGAGATATTCACAAAAAAATATACAGAAAAACATGAATTTCAGAAATTTCGCGATTTTTCCATTTTCCAATCGGTTTAGGAAAAATGTTATTCTTCGAAAGTTGTAGAGTATCACGAGACCTATTCGACAGTTTTTTTGTTTTTCGATTACGAGCAACGGTATGGTCTACAGAGTGTCCGAAAAAAACCAACATGTTACACATAAAACATCAATAGAATCTAAACTAATTTTTTTAAATTTTTTTTCTTCGGATAAAAGTTGTAGCAGAAGGTTGGGGAAGTTTTTTTATATCAAGCAAACATTTCTGCGATCAAAACTCTATTAGTTATGATGAAAACCAAAAAAAGTCAGAATATCCCAAAAAAAACAACTTTCCGATTTTCCGATTTTTCTCAAAAACAATAGGTGTCTGCACACTCATAAGATCTAGGAATGACCCGAGTTTCGAAGCGATATATCTTTCCGTTCGACCGTTATCGTGTTTCAAAGGAATTCCAACGCCGGACAGACAGACGGACAGACAGACAGACAAAAAATCAAGTTGGACTCAATCGGCCTATTTTTGACGCTGATCATTTCATCCAAATGAAATTTTTCGATATCTCTTCAAATAAAAAAGTTTTGCCCGCTGCCCTGTCCGGTACTCTGCGAAAAGCAACCGTAGAAATACACCGATTAATACTTAATCTCAAACTACGTTTTGAACTGGCAATAAAAAGGCGCCATTCGTCTGGTGTGTATTCTGGCAAACCCATTTTTTCCCAATAGTTCTTTTATATCGTTACAATCACTGCCTTTTTCTGATTACAAATCCTGAACTTAATCAGACGTCATCATCATCTTCTGAAAGTCTAGGTAGACTGCTGAATATTGGAATGGGTATTTCTTCGGAATGAGGTACACACCTTCTTGCTGAGTCTATATCAGGATATGCCTATTTTTCTATTATTTCGATTGATACCCTTGATATTTACGATACAAAAATAACAGTCATCGTGATGGTTTCTTGGTTCCCTCCAAACCATTGGTACTACAAACTTTAGGGACGTCCTCTTTCCAATTGACCATTGCCGCAAATCTTCAACACATGTTTTACATACTAAATGTGGAGCCGAAGATTTAATCTGGTCTCCCAAGTAGACGTCAAAATAGGCCAGATAAGGTCTCTTCGCAAGGTCAGAAACAGGTTTCCTACTTTTTTAGAAAGTGTATTCACCAGATATAACAAAACACGTCTGTTTGATTCAAACAAATTGGATGCCATGCCTTTGATTCAATATTCGAAAAACGTACGCAAAATAATGAAGAAACTTTACCTAGAAAGGCTCAAGAATAAACTGAAACCTTTAATATGGTTGAAATATACAGAAGGTATAGAAATGTCGGTTTTTACAATCAAGGGTAATAACAAGTACCTGAAATGGAGTACATATATGCCAATTTTTGGTGAGAAATTTTGTTTTTGATCTGCGAACATATTATTATTTCATCATTTTTACCTGTAGCCAGAACTAAAGTTTGTTGGCCTGGATCTGAAGAATTTGAGCTGCTACGAGAAAATGCCGGACATTTTTCATATCAGCACATCAAAAACATTCAGAATCAGTTTATAATTCACTGGCACCATAAAAATTTTATTATTTTGTTCGGTTGTTATTATATGGCTAGGATTAATTACCATACAAGAACAATATTGAGCTTAACGAGAACAGGTTTTGTGGCCAAGGCTATTAAATGATCCTAGTATGTTAATTTGCAATATCGACTCATTGTTGTTCTGTAGATATATCAATCCTACAAAAAAAACTTTTGATTTCTTGCACAAACGTTTTGGAATTATGAATCAAAGTTCCAGACCATGAACTTTTGAGATGAATCCGTATACGACGTTGTGTTATTGCAATTTAACACATGTAGTCGATACCGCTCTACCTGCTTTCTGATCAAGAAATGAACCTGTTTAAGTGACATCCATATTTCATTTCCAGGAGAGTACAAGCCCTCAACAACATCAATTAGCTCCACAATCAGTTTCCAGCCAGACAGTAGTTAGCACTCTCACAGCCACCACAGTCACCAGCAAACAAGAACCGTCCCAGACAGCGCCTGCTTCCATTCTTAAACCCAACATCACCAATAACAACGCTAATCATCACCAACAACAACAGCAGCAGCAGCACTTGCAGCATTATCAGGGACAACCCCAAGGGCAACCCTCGCCGCCTGAGGTGGTGAACGCTCCTCCTCCACCAGAGAGGGGTTCTAGTTTTGCGGTTATGTCGATGAGGGCAAAGGAAACTACGAAAAGGGTGTCGTTCAATGATGTTTCCGCAGGAGGCGTTTCCACGCCTCCCCAGCCCCCCAGTACACTACAGATAGAGGAAACGATAAGGGAAGATCCGAATGTAAGTATTAGGGAAGACTTTTGAAAAATTTGTAAAATCAATAATGAGGAAACATTTTTGGCTTCAGACAAACTATTTTATTGCACATACATACATACATATGTACCACAGTCACCAATTCTAAATAAGGTGCATCCCTCAATTATCTTAACTTTAACCAATCAAACTGAAACTGTAAGTTCTCAGAATGTCATACCGGCAGTACATATTCGGATTTCAAGACGTTACCTGTTGCCTCATAGACTTTGATAATACCACAGCTGTAGGCGAAACGTCGGGAATATAAACCTGTGGACCACAGCAGAAAACCCGAATAACACTCGAGAATCAATTTTCACAAGTAACTTCAATCACAAGAATCATAGCCATAACAACTCCTACATAAAAATAGCATTGAAACATGAATTCAACATGCAAAAAATCGTTCATAGCATGAAACACGAAACACGAAGTTTCATTAAAAATATTTGAGCTGGCATTCATTAACTCATTTATTGGGATCGATTCCTGAAAAACTCCTAGATTCATTTGAGTATCCAAATGACGGAGACTGATTATTTTCTTTTATCTGAAGCTTCCTAGACATCGAATGTGATTCAATCCATTGTTATTATAACGTCAAGGTTAATAATATCGAACGTTTTGGTTGAGTCAAAACAAACGCCCTGAAACGCAATATCTGTTGACTCGACTGGAGAAAAATTGAGTATGTATTTATTGAGAAATAAGAGAAAATTTGCCCCCCACAATTACAGTGGGTACTCAGGTCTATAACTCCCCATCTATATACGTATTTCTGTCTGTTCGGAAATCCACTGTGATTAATCCTATCAAACTAAGAGGGCAGTACCTGTATTATAGGAAATGTATGATAGGCTAACGCTCTGTAGATGTCCCTCAATAGGGTGAATGTTTAAAGGTGAAAATGAACATTTCAATGCTTCGGAAAGTATATACTCTTTCTGATTTGTATTTCAGGAAATATCTTTCATCTGAATTTGGTTGAGTGGCTACGATAGAAATGAACAACATTTGTTATCAACCTAGACTGTCAAGCTGAATTAGGATCAATCTCCCATTTCGAAAATATGGAAATATACGAACATGGGCTTCCTCTTCCAACTTATAAAAATTTCAATTTGGAAATGTTTATTGTGTCAATAATCCAAATACAAATTTAATCCTGAATATAAATGAACAGTATTCTAATTTGGTACAAGTACAAGTGAAAATGTATTAACATCAATAGTATATTTAACAAGTTTTAAATAGGATTTGAGACCAAGAACGACTGAAAGAGTTCTGGTAGATGGTTGGGATTAGTTAATCTATTCATATATTCATCCATGACCCTGCCTTTAATCCGTTTACGAATGAGACCAACAAATTTATAATTAATGGGTTGAAAACGAAGTGAATCATCGTAAATATTGTTCGCATACATTATTTCCTGAATTTTGACAAATTTGTTTCAGAGTTTCATTCGCCAAGCCGAATCAATGCTGGCATCTCCCACTTCGCCCACTGATTCGTCTCCAAGCATTCTTACTGTCACACCAGGAGTGATAGGGGCTCAAGAAGTGTACAGGGATCCAAGAACGCGACGCTTAGCAGAGCAGGCACAACGCAAGGATCAAACGCAAAGCGCTGCAGTTCCAGAAAAATTATCATTCAAGGAGAAGATGAAAATGTTTGCCATGGAAACTGGGGAACAGGAAACGCCAAAGGATAAAAGTAAAATCAGCAGGGCGCAAAGAGATATAGATAATCTTGGATCACCCAATTTGGTGCATTGAAAAAACACTTTGATATTAAAGTATCTGAGCGAAACATTTTTCAGGCAATGTTTATTACAAATAAGCTATATGCGAATCTGGCCGACGAAGTTGTGAGGTGAAATTTGTTCAGTGCGGTATTGATACAAAAAATAACCTTCTACTTGATTCTCATCTTATGTGTGCCTGTGATCAGCGTTGAGCATTTTTTTATTGTAAGGATTATATATCATCACATGAATTTATATCTTTCGATACTTGGATCCTGTTGGAAAAATTGAGATTTTCCAAAATTTAGGAATTGACCACGAATATTTTTTATTGAATATTTTTTTAGAGCAAATTTCAGCTTCCCTTTTTTTCGTCTTGGAGATGTTGATAAGGTCAAAAATCTCTTGGTAAATAATCATATTAAAAAAATGACTCAACTGAATGTATTTCCAATATTCCTGAATACAATGTGTGAAAATAACTTCAACCAAATGTTGAAGTCTGTTACGTTTTTCAGGTTCAATTTATATTTCTTTATCTATCGAATAAGTTTCCCAATATTCATTTCAGTGGAATTATATAATGAAATAGGTAACTTCGTGGATGCCAAATATGCTGGTTGATTTGATATCAGCAACCATGGCAAATAATGTACTCATTGGCAATTCCATCACGCCGTCTGAGGGAGGGATGTCGACGAAAACACGCACAGTGGTCTAAGAGAAAGGTGAAATATATACATGTTTTTGTAATTAGTGTAACTAGTTGATTATCCAAGAATAGATAGAGGAAACACAATGGATTTAATGAGTCCTAGTCCTGAGTGAGTTACACAACAATTACAATATGATTGTTTATTGCAATGTAATGATATAATCGAATGAACACTTTTTTGACTCTAATAAGTTGAAGGAAATTATTACAGGAGGACATGAGTTCATATTTGATTCTTATCCATCCAAAATAGATTTCGACATTTGGTGATGAGTCCTTGATCTAATTGACATCACTTACTCTGAATTACAAAATATAAGATTATAAAGTATGATATTTTTTGAAAAATTTTTCTTGTAAAGGAAACTTGTGGACCCAGTATATTCTGAAACTTCTTGAATAGAATCTTTCGAAAAATACTTGTGATAGATTCTTAGCATAAGTATAGACCAATCATTCAGATGAATGTCGAGAAGTTGAAAAGTGGAATTATGTTTTCGTCGAATAATCGATCTATAGCACATTTTATTTGCATAGACATATATTCATTCAAAATTTTAGCGTCTGTAGATTGGTAATCTGCTGACTGCATGTATAACTATGTACCGTCCAAATTGCAGCTAGCATAAAGTATTACAACGATTGGTATATTTGTTTTCAATCCAAAATATCCATTATAACTCGAAGAGTGTGTTCAATTGATGGAATATTTTGGGTTAACCAAATATCTAGCCATTATTTTCCGAACGTAGTGGCTTAAAAAGTGATTACTCTATACCTTACGAACTTTGTATTTGGATAAAACTATATAAATATACATATAATATTATAGTAGAATCCCAATTTTTCGTCAATTCAACCTATTCCAGTAGATACCTTGAATTCTTTGGAGGAATGTACTGCACCTATATATGGACCAATAATATATCATACAAGTTAATATTATACACGCATTCCGTAAGTTCTGTTTCACCTTGGGCGATATGGAATTTTAGTAACTGAAAACAATTTTTGGAAGTTGTAATTCTCTGAAGAAGACATATTATGAGACAGCCAAAAATATTGTTGTAGTCGTTTTCGATGGCTTTCTCAATTACATATATAAGAACAAAATCGCCGACTTCATTTGCTTGATGACGTCAATTCGTAAGCAATATTAATGTATATCTAATTTGATTAGGAAGTCTCGTTTCCTAGTGTATATAAGAATGTAAATTATGATTAAAGGTAGATAGATTATTATCATTTATCTAATAGCATTTAGAACAGATTATTGTTTGTTGAAACATGTATTATCTTGAAATAAAGAGATGCCCTATAATCGACTAATTACTTGTCTTTAGACTGGTTTGGGTATGACGTTTTGATGAAAAGTTCTTTGGCCCTTCCTTTTCCACTCCACTCAATAAAGGGATATATGCAAGATGAATAAAAACCCTGGTGTGTCGACTTATACCTAATAGATTGTAAGCAAATTTTCTCGATTTTTCGCTTTCTTGATTTTGATCAATTTTAACTGAAGAGATGCCTTCGAGAGTTTGCCAGCAGAGGCGCACCTTACGTGATTTTAATTTAATCTGTGATGCCATGATATCCGTCTGCTCGACGGCCATTCGAATAATTATAGATTTATAGGTTATTTCATGGTGTCATTTTTTGCATGCAATAATTATTATTTCAATTCGATGAAAAATAAGGTAAAATTCTATTTATCGGGCGCCACCTGTTTTTTGAAAATTTTTTTTTCAACTTACGTATTTCGGTCTCCTGAACAAAATATTCTTATGAAAATTTTGGTGGTCTCAACTAGTTGCGGAGATACGCCCCCCCCAAAGACAGGAAATCGGGGTTATCGCTTATGTTTGTTTTTCAGCCAATTCCGCTCGAAATTCCTCCTTTATATCAGCACAATATGCACATTATGTTCCACCTTCTTCATCACTTTTCAACCGAATTAAAAGCATTTTTCGATACAAGATTGAAAAATATATCCTGATAGGAAAATGAGGTTAACAACATGCCTTGCGCGTTCGACTGTTTTGTTAACCTCACTTTTTAAAGAAGGAGGAATTTCGAGCGGAATTGTCTGAAAAGCAAACATAAGCGTTAACCCCGATTTCCTGTCTTTGGGGGGCCGTATCTCCGCAACTAGTTGAGACCGCCAAAATTTTCATAAGAATATTTTGTTCAGGAGACCGAAATACGTAAGTTGAAAAAAAAAATTTTCAAAAAACAGGTGGCGCCCGATAAATAGAATTTTACCAAAAATAAATCATAAACTCAGTGATTGTGATGTGATTTTAAATCTTTCGAAACAATAGTTGTTAGTGAAACTGGAAATTATTGATATCTTTCTACTTTCTGAGGAAGCGAAGATAGGTAAGTACTTTTTTCTTCATAGTGTTAAAATGCATTTTAATGTGATTACGAGCCGATGATATGAGGGATAAGTAATACCTAGACGTTACACGAGCGTTTTATTTTGAGCTTTGTAAATCGGTTCATAATAAATCTAACAATCACAGTAACGATAAACACTTAAAAAGAATATAAACAAGAAAAACGTGAAAAGAAACAAGAACTAGGTACAAGATTTTGAATACTAAAGGAACTTTTAAATGCATTCAAATTCAAATCGAACTGTCAAACATTTCAAAAAAAAATTAATAGCTTTTTTATTAGACGAACTTGACCTTACTTATTTTGTATACTGATAATTCTATTGGTGAACGAAAGATCCCGCAAAGAGTTTGTCCAATGAGACCGCCGGTATCGAAAATGACTCGTAAGCTGCCGCCTCAATGAAAATGTACCCGTAGAAAATTGCATTTGTATCACCACCTACCGTCAAAAGTTTACTCTTCGATTTCTCAGGTCGAGAAAAATTGGCTAAACAAAAGCATATCGGTCAACGCACCAGGGTTTTTATTCATCTTGGATATATGCAAAACTGTTGGGAAAGAAATTAGAGGACAAGTGTCAGAAAAAATAGATTCTCTGTCGATAGGTACGTGTATATCATTCTCCGACGTATTATTCGTTAAGTGATGAGATTGAAATCTTTGGTGATACTAGTATTAATTTTTTTCTCGTGAATGTTAGGGTACCTAATTGATCTCTAGAAAAGTTCGAATGATTTATTCACAACAAGGAATAAATAGCCATCTTTTTGTTGTATCAAGTATATTTATTTTTTATATGTCCTCACTATAAAAATTAGCTTTCTTAGAATCTATATGGACAAACAAAATATCAAGTATATTTATATTTGTTTTTTTTTATATGTCCCCACTATAAACAGCTTACTTAGAATCTATATAGACAAACAAAATATGGCACGAAGCGCTGAATCACATTTTCACATGAAGGAAAGGATAGAGTAATTCTAATAAAATTTCTTTCACGGGTATAAGATTTCATTCTCCATTCCAGAAAAGCGCATGCATCGCTCAAAGAAAACTATTGCGCAAACATTTGTGAAAAAAGTCACATTGATGGTAATCAGCTTTAAATCAATTGAAAATCATTTCATGACTACCAAACGTGGGTTGGGATTATGAATACTCGACATGAAAAAGGCTGTGATTTCTTAATGTCTCGAATCGAAATGAATGACAAGTCACTTTATACCCGCTTCGGATCGATTGTTCATAATCTTACCGCTGAATTTTAAATTACTATTAACATCGAAACTCTTATTACACATGTTAATTGACATACTTTGCGATTCATTATAAAAGGAAACTTCCTGTGTTTTATTAGTACATATTCACCTAATATTTCAGAAGATTTTACACTAGAGCCTCGAATGTACAAAAACAATTAGATATAATATGGCGTACAAAAGTCTTGAAATGTGTTTTTGTACACTCTCATATCTTTATATAATTTTTAAAGGTATTGAAGTACGGTGGATTATCGCTCGCTTATTAATATAAACGCATCTATAATCCAATCAAATTAACTGTTCAAGAGCCCAAAATGACGATTTTCGCCTACCCGAAAAGTAGCTGTGGATTCCGGCAGACACTTGTGTCCTAATTATCTCCTAGAGTTTGCAACAGATTCTGTCCGTGCGTTTAGCAACAATTAGCGGTTGAATGCCGGAAATCATAATTTTTTTTGTTTTTTGTTAATATAATGAAAACTATTGGTCGCATACAAAAAATTGAATTGAATTGAAAGTTGTAGATAATTGAAAAATCTTTCGATAAGCGTTGACTCGATGTCGATATTCTAATTTGTTGCTTAACTATTGCGATCGGAATTCAAAAAGAGGCGTTTTTTCCATTACTCTTTTAAAAAATGTTGAAATTCATTTGGGGGTTGCAACTGTGAATTTGGGAAGCTTTCAACTAGTAGAAACCACAGTTTCAATTTGGTTGAAAAACAATTGACAGGTTAGCAACAATTTGTTATTAAAAAAAGTGTCCCACTAGATTGTTATTTCTTGCCCTACGGATAATCGTAGAGTAATGAACGAAACGGTTTTGGATAGTCAAAGAGTTGAACTACAAACTAACATTTTTGGAAAATCGATTTTTGCAATGTGATATCTTCAAAAATGGCGTCAAAAAACAACGTTATTCAAACTAAAAAACAATGAGGAACAAATGGTCGTATCAGAATGCGGCAAAATGAATTAGAAAGCTGCGATTTTTCTACAAATTTTGCCAACCTGACTTTTGTTTCGAGATAATTACGAGCCAAGATAACACTTTCTCATTTAATTTCCCCTCCCTTTGTTTATTTATATCAAGCAACGAGACCTTGACAACTGCACAGATCAATAGTCATATTATTCATTGAAACCAGCAGAATTTGTTTTCCACAATTACTCATATTTATTGATGGGAGCAGTGGAGGTTCTTCTGGGATCGTTCGACGTGCCGTGTGGAGGGGGAAGCAGGAGAGAGCGATCCAGTGCTAGGCGGCCATATCATTTTGGCTTGACGGATTGTTTTCGGAAATCCCTCAACTAACAAATGATTCAATATTTTACACTGCAAATTTAGTGAATAAATATATTTTTTGGTTGATAACGTCGTGATATAGGGGGTGAATGTTGACTTGTTTCATAGAAGGATTAAATAAGTATAAATGTATACTGATTCTAATAAAAAAATGTATTTTACATTTGTGAATGGTTTGCAGCTTGTTTACTCAACTGAAAAGCTTTTTCCTGAGGATATGTAGAGACAAATTAGTTGTCCATGCACAAAAGGGTGCAAGATAGCTACGTGAGGTTGTGGAAAACATGGAGTCTTTGTTATAGTTGCCGTGGTGAAACATGCCCGAACGTTGAAAAAAAAAATTGTTGAAAACTCAGATATTGATCAAGAATTTTCGGACGAGCATAAAATCTTTTTAGATAAATAAAATGTTCCAATACAAAGCTACAGTTTGATTGATTAAGGCGAATGTGTGCTCGACTGTGAAAATGATGAGGAAGAGAACGATGCATGCGAAATTGGATATATCATCGCAAATAAGCGACCAAAATTGTAATGAGGGCACACAAATGCTTTCAATGTATGTATAGTAAGGACATGTGAATATTTACGAATGTAAAATAAATTTTTTTATTATAATCAATACACATTTATACTCATTCAATCCTTCTATGAAACAGTCCCTATATCAAGTCAACATTCACTTTCTATGTCACGATGTTATTTGTGATTTGAGGAATTTCCGAAAACAATCCGGGCAAGCCACAGTAATATTCGATCATATCTCATCGATGCACTAGTAAAAATTAAAAAGAAATAAATAAAATCCGTCCAGTAGTTCCCGAGATTACAGAGCGCGAGGTAATTTTGGGCTCTGATCAGTTTATTTCACGCGAACGGCACGTCGAACGGTCCCAATAAATATGATAAATAATGGTGGAAAACAAATTTTGCTGGTTTCTATGGATAATATGTCTCTTGCTCTGTGTAGTCGTCAAGGTCTCATTGCTTCATATAAATAAACAAAGAGAGGGGGAATTAAATAAATAAAAAGTGTTATCTCGGCTCCTAATTATCGCGGAACAAAAGTCAGCTTGACAAAATTCGTAGAAAAATTGCAGCTTTCCAATGAATTTTGTGGCATTTTGATACGATCATTTTTTCCTCATTGTTCTTTAGTTTTAATAACGTTGTTTTTTTTGACGCCATTTTTGAAGGTATCACGTTGCAAAAATTGATTTTCCAAAAATATCAGTTTGTAGTTCAACTCTTTGACTTTACGATTATCCGTAGGGCAAGAAATAACAATCTAGTGGGACACTTTTTTAGTAACAAATTAGATTGTTGCTAACCTATCAATTGTTTTTCAAGAAGCAACAATCGACTTCACCACATAGGCATCAGCCATAGCTACCTGTGTGACATGCCTTGGAAGAAAAGAGATATCGAGTGTTTGAACTTTCCAAGAGGAGAAATTCGCAAGCCTCACTCTAGAAGAAATCGGAACAGCAAAATATTTTACTTTTTCTTCAGGAAGGATCGCATTCGGCTTTCTTTGCTTCGTTTTCTCGTCTATGAGTAGATGGCGCGATGAAGGCTTGTTTGATCTTCAGCTCCAGCCTTTTTCGCGGCCTGAAATAGATGCTGGATCAAATTACAACAATGGAACACCAGCGCTTCTCGTATTGGTGGGTACTGCTTCCACTGAACAGTGGCCAAGAAGGCCGAAACAGGTCTGCAAGTATGCCTATCCCAATAAATAACAATCAATTCTGGCAGTTTGTGTCCCCAAATGAATATGCGGGAATTTCTTCTGTGGAGATCCCTGCACTGGAACCTGTCAGTCGATAAAAAATGTATAGCTTTTCGTGATATCAGACGGAATTTGTTTTTTCTGGCATGTGTCAGCCCATAAAACTACTGTGTACACAGCTGAGACTGGCCTGATCCAATTTTTCCAAAGATGATTTGATAGATGAAATTGCTCGAGTAGACATTCCAGAATGAATATCTACACTGAAGGATAAAATATATACTTCATATGAATATATAGAATGGGTTTGCAAAATTGCGACACGGTTTTCGCTTTTACATTAGGTTCCTCAAACATTTATACTATATATAAATTCCAGGATTAGAATCTTGGCCTAAAAAGCGGGCCCTAAGTGAAGAGTTTTCAAAGTCCAAAAAATATAAAAACTACTATCTTTTCTCGACACAGTAGGTTGACTGAGGGAGTAAATTCCACACTCTGCTGAAGTGGCAGCTCCACTTGCAGATCTTATCGAAGAAATTTAAGTGGAAAGTCCAAGCATTTCCCAGAAAATTGAAGAACTAGTCTTTCAGCCATAAGAGTTGGCGATACCTGATAATAAACGACCGCCTACAAAGTGATGCTAGTTACAAGGGGACCAGGGCAGTTTGTGTTTCAAGATCGTGGGAAAAGAAGGAATAGTGAGAAACTGAATACCCCCTAACATAACTACGTAAAGACGTAATTGAATGTCTTTCTGTTATCTGGTCGTTTCGTAAATACAATAAGCATTATCTACGAGATGGACCATTTTCGTTGTTCACGAGTAGTCCGTCACAGTGTATAGAATTCATAGTTCAGGTTTGATAGGGTGATTTAACATGGAGGCAATGGTATGTGCACAAAATTCCTTCATTTGCCCAGTGAGTTCATTGAAAAATTTCAACCTCCCTCTTATAATCTAAGCTCAGAGAACATATATAGGACAGACGAACCGAAGAGTATCAAACTAACAGTACGTAATTCGGACATGACCTCGACTCTTTTCAAAACATCACCACAAAACCGGACACAAAATTGACTTCAACAACACAAAGACCATTGCCACAGCAAAAACACTCCACTCCAGAATAAATCGCGAAGCAAAAGAAATTGAAAAACGCCCTCAATGCCTCAACAAACGAGACTCACAAAGGTTTCCCGATTCCTGCGGAAACCTTTACTATCCCATCGAAAAAATCCATTGATTAATCCTTTCAAACCAGACCTGTGTGTGGTCCGACAGTTTCATCAACGTTGGATTCTCATACAGCTATAAATACCCCTCTATCCAAAAAACCACAATCTTCTTGAGAGCTGGCCTCGCAACCAAATCAAGAAGAAGTCTTGAAAATGGCTCCAAAGTGGGAGGTGGAACGTATATATATATATATATATATATATATATATATATATATATATATATATATATATATATATAATTTTTCTGTCGACGTTTCGGCTCACACATTTTGCTCGGGACTCCTCCGCTTTGTACTTCTCAAATGATTCATTTCACAAACTCAATGCGTTCTCATCAATGTATCTATCTCTGCCTATATATTTGTTAGAAAATGTTATATTGACATGTCCCGTCAATTTGTTTGTTTGTGTTTCCCTCACAATGTAGGAATGATTTGACATTTGGCTTCGTTCATTTTTATTTCTTTTTTACATGGTGTACGCGATTCTTCGCGACATATTTCAAGTGCAGATGAGAGTGGTAAAAATGTCCTCCATGCGCTTTCTTCAAAATTCTCTCTCAAGTTCAAGACAAATTGTTGTGCTTGTGGATGGAGAATACTTCCATGCATATAATCTCCCAAGTAATAATTCGGATATGTCCTTTCGAAGCCCGGTGAGTTTTCTATTCCCTCACGAAAACGTAGGAGTCTTAATAATGACGATTGTCAACAACGGATGTAGCCAATGAATACCTTATGATAGGTACCGCGCCAAGCATTACCCAAATCGGAATTCCGATACCAGTTTTTATTCTTCTGGCCAATGGGTTTGTGTAGAAACTCCGAAAAATCGAGAAGAAGCTTCGGACAGAGCCATCGAGACTCGTTAGACGTCTCTGAATGAATGCGTATTTAGTTAATCGTGGTGGTCATGATCGCGTTATTCATCTCGATGACTTGGAGACTTGCGCCTGAACCTCGAGCTGAACAAAAGCATTTAGATCCTTGTCCTGCTCCACGAGTTCCATAAGACGTGGAATTCTTGTGATTCCACTCACTTCAGTGCTTCAGACATGTGAATTTGTATAAACTAAGATTTGAGGAATTTTCGAAAATTTGAATTCTTTCCAAACATTTCTGAAAGGTCTTCTTCATGTAGGACTAGTTTGATGAAAACTGGTTTCGCTTTTAAAACTTAGTAGTTTTTGCTGTAAGTAATGAAACGTATGATTTCACTCGACAAGAAGCTGACATTCAGGTCATATATCACACAAAGGCCAGGGCTAGAACGCAGAAGTAACATGGATCTTCAAGTGAAACTGCTCCCGATCAATCCTACTCACCATAATTCTGTATGCTCCGCAGAAACACACAGACTCCAGATTCAAATGTTTATGAACGTCAACGTTCCCAGTACTTGGATGTACTCCCAAAAAAACACGCCGAAAACATCTTTGAGCGATTCTGGACTAACACAGCGCTGCATGATCTTCATAACGCACCGAAAAGGCACGACTCCAGATTCCGTGAGAAGGATAAGCACCCGAGGTCAACTAAACAAAACTGGACTGAAATCGCTATCAGAGACTGGTGCACGACCCAATCGGAGGCATCTCAGTAATAACGACCAGAATCTATCTAGAGAAAGCAGTCAAGCAGCTCCAACTGGGAATTACTGACGCGATTGATCGCACCGAAACCAGAGTTAGACTTGCAACAAGACTAGACGCTGCCTCAAGAGGGTGTACAAACGAACACTCGGTCCAGAGGACAAGAGACGGATGAAGAATGCTGGGAGGCAGCTAAAAGCATAACTTGAAGCAATAAGAAACTGCCTGTGGGAAAACCGGCTGGCCGAACTAAACCTAGAAGATGAGCAGAAGCTCCTTAGACACGCGGAAAGGGGCATAGTCGTGGAAAAGGAAGAATCCTTCACTCACTGGTTCAGGAGACAATGCAACGAAAATGTTGTAACGAAAACAGAAGAGACAGAAGAGCTCGAAGAACAAGTAAAAACTACATTCCGTCGGATCAGGAGAAATCATGCGAAGGAATAGAATATTTGCTTTGTAACACTTTTCATTATCGTTCGAAGAGCAAATGTAGATGAACTAAGGTTGGACCTTCGCTGTAATTGTAGTTTTGATAATTTTTTTTGTGGTTATATTTTTCAATCTTCATTTTGTCCATCGTTGTGTTCTTCATAACTTCAAGGTTCAAGATACATTTTTGATGAAAATCAGGAAGCTGAACGCTACTCTCCTGATGTGGCCGTATATGTTGTTCTATTCGCATTTAAAAAAAAACTGAGTTAAGAGGAATCTCTAGTTTTTTAATGAAAATGCATTATTTCCGAAGATGTTGTGTCTAAACATTTTCTTATTCCAATGTATTGAATTTCAAATATTTCATTTTGCGTGAACCCATTTTATGACGTAAATTCCAAGTCATCTTCCTATTCACCTGGTATAAGCATCCCTATATTTTTAAGAAGCACACTATGGAATTGAATGAAGTGGAAATATATAGGGTGCTTCATTTAAAAGCGTATGTTTCAGTAACATATTTACTGAATGATCTGTATATTCTGGTGGTACACAACACTTATTCGAACTTTTATCTGGGACATCATTTTTCCTATCTGGACAGGGAAGCACCTATCTGTCACCCACGAATCGTTTATTAACTCTGTGTTTGATCAATCCAGCATAAGAGGATTTTGTGAAATTTATTGTGTGGTCTATAATGCTTGGCATTAGAAATAGAATTCATATAAGTATCGCACCCTGTACGCGAGTTTTATTCAAACGTATGGGTATTTCATTAAAGATCTTCTCTCACGAAATATTTATGAAAAAACAATGAAGCTAGGTCCAGATGATGAAATAAGCAGATAACTCGGTACTCAACAAACTCTTGGAATCAGTCCTAAGGATGGTTCCATTTATACATCGTTCGCCAGCTAGGCATATACCTTTTTCTTGGTTGAACTGATCACATTATTTCAATGGAAGCTTTTTTAATCTTATACCTAATATAATATCAGTTCCTATGTTTTTACATGTTGCTAATATATTGTTTGAAATTATTAGCGGATTTAGTTTCCAAAAAGCTGCCCCATTGTCAGAATTCATTTTGAGGAAGCAGAAACATACCTTAAGTTTATCACTAAAGACCCTTTCCTAGTGCCAAGGGCCGATATTTCATGCCCCTTTCGGAAATTGCCTCAAAATCCAAAATTTGACGTGGAGAAATCTACGTCTGATGACAGCAGCTGCCATGAATGAAAATAATAGCCTTTTGCCATTATTACACCTAGTGACGTGCGGAGGGATTGTTAAGCTTAAATTGATTTTTGTGGAGACAAGTTTCATGTAAAGCGAAGGAAAAATGTAAGGAAGTTCATACAGAATAACTCTCGCCGTTGCCTATTCTGTAAACATGAACTGATACAGTTAGGTTGGAACACTATATTATCTTTCAGTGTTTGAAAGATAATATAGTGAGATTCTTGTAGCTACTTAGCAGAGCAAGAAAATTGAAACCCAACAATTACAATACCCTACCCGTTCGCTCACATATCTGTTCTTACCGTTTTCATACGATATCACAGTTTATAATATCTTTCCAACGTATTTAAAGCAATATTTTCTGCCAATACATCATACCTATTGAGCATCCGACCTGTATTGAAATATAATGTTAACAGTTCATAAATTTGAAATTATAACATTAATAAACCCAACAAAAATATAAAGTTAACATCCAAACTTCATCGAAAGAATTGAAAAACGGCGCGTAATATATTTAGAACTGCTAGTACATAGAAACGCGCGGAATATTGATTACTCAAAGCGTCGCGACGTTCAAAATGGAGAGGCCGCGTATCCAAAAATCAAACTGAACTGTCAGTTGGTGAAAATAAATAGAAACTTACTCATTTTCGGGCTCGATTTGAAAACTATGTGTTTTCAGTGATACGTAACTACCGATCTGTAAAAATGACGAATCAAAAGATGGGTTCAATTGTTTTGAGATCGTTATCGATCCTGTTGGGTTTGTTTTTCATTTTCGTGGGTTTAATTAAAATATCTAGTGTACTCTCGAAGGATTTACACAAAGACCTGGTAAGATATATATTAGCCTAGCAATAATTATTTTTTATTACACAATACCCGTATGAGAATATTCGAAACTTTTGGCCAAATGCCTGGCAAGGTTGTTGCAAATATTTTTAAATGTGTGGAGAAATTATTTTATTGTGGTCAGTGTGAATTTACGTCATGTCGTGATATTCGCAAACGAGAATGTGCCAAAACAATTGAAAGACAGTGAATATCCTCATTCTGTTGAAAAATGTTCAATTCTAAACTTTTAAATTACTAGATACAAACGTGGATGGTAGTTAGTGAAATTTTGAAAATAAGTACGTGCATTATTGTTTGTTTTGAATGTCTAATATTCATTTCCATATGTTACCTAATTATCACTGTCATGCCATAATTATGTGGAATTCAATCACTACATTCCTCAATATCGAATGGCATATTGTTCTAATGGAGGTATGGAGAGTGGGAAGAATGTTTGTTCGAACGTAATTAATTTTCTCCATCATATTAATTTCGACAGAATAATCTCTTCAAACAAGTCAAGCCGGAGTATGTTTTTTCAATAAAATATATGGCCTTATAAAATAAAATAGTTTGTAAGTGGGGTAACTAGATGATTACCTAAACTAGTAAAGTAATCTTCCTATTTATGGCCAAGCAAATAGATAGGAGAAAGCACTATGGAAATACTGAAGTTGAAAAAGCTTCCCCGCTTCTCACAAACACAAGTCATTCCTTATTCACTTTGTTCAGCGTAATGTGCTTTCGTTGCTCTGAAATGGACGTGGAAGAAAGGGGGTATTTTTTCCATCTGCTTAATTTTCATAAACAGATATTTGGAAATAAATACAATATTTGCCCAAATGCAGCATACCGCTACACCAATACTGAGTCGAGTGGTATAAGAATTGGATAACTGAAAACTTGATTAGTTTTTTTGTTGTTCAATGCCCCGGCTATCTCTTTATCATAGTAGAGGAAAAACTCTCCAGTGGTATGAATATTCTGTTTGAATTTGTGACTTTTGTTTCACTTAATGACTGGGATACCAAAATATTCTCAGACTCCTTATGAAATATTTCCAAATACATGTTTTTAATGTGTTTTTCAAAAGACCATCAATGTTAGGATGGTCTCATTGAATATATCGTTAAAAATTTGATAAGCAGCATACAATATTTACATGTCTTCTCAGATATTTCAGTGAAATTTCATAAAAATATTTAATGTCATGTACTTTTTATTGTATTTAGGATTTTTTCCCTTTTCAATTTCCTAAGCAACACTGGTCTATCGTTGAAAGTTGAAGTAGATATATTGCAGTGTTATTTTTTGTTCGAAGTGGCTCGATCACAAATTAAATCGGAAACAGCTGATTCTTTGGCTACAAGATTTTTTAATGTCGTCCGACTTTGATGATGTCGTTCAGAAGTTACAGAGGAAATCTGGGGGCATCCTTGTGGAAAGCATTTGCTAAGCAAAATTTCAAGAATCATGGAAGTGCAGCACACATTTTAACCGAATAAACTTGGTGCACTCGGGATATAACCCCCGAAAAATTAAATTATCCGTAGAACTTCAAAGTATACTCATCAATTCCGATAATTTTACATAAAACATCAAAACGATTGTGACATGTTGATGTGTCGACCACGAGTTAATTTTTAGAAAAGGTCTAGAGACAGACCGGTTACAAAATGTGATTGAAATAATTTCGGTTACTTTAATCATTGTTTTTGGAGATATAGTTAGTCAATGCCTGTGTAAAAAGGATTTGAAGCGTTGTTGTTACGACATCTACAGTATAATGCCGATATTTCCTATTGCTTGACAATGCACGACAAAGTTTCCTACTACTACCTAAGGGAAAAAACGTGCAAAATTCTCAGTGTCAGTTTAACGGAAATATTGAAAGAAAGATAATGAAGCTTCAAAATAGAGTTGACGATGAAAGATAATGAAGGAAATGAAAGGTTAGACATCGAAATAATCTTTGAAACATAGATGATCTACGGCATTGAAGAAAAATTCCACTTTTGTTTCTGAATTAATTGCCATGTTTTGGTATTATGTATAAGTAATCAAGAAAATATGTGATTCAGGCTACGACATCCGTAAAAAAACGAAAGAAAATACATAACTTGGAAACGAAATCACAAGTGCCATCTACCCGTGGTATTCATCCATTCAAATGATATTTCCACGAGGTTGACTTAGTATATCTCTAAAAACAATGTAAGTCAGGATAGGTTTTCAACTTAGTTTCCATATTAGCTATTTTGTCATCGAAACCTCCCGCAAGTTCGATACATCATTTCTGACAATGTGATAATTTTTTCAATTGGAAAAAAAAACAAAAGGACTCCTTTCTAAAAATTCAAAACAAAGGAGTTATTCCTGGGTGGAGTATTTGTTTCAGTATAATAATCCAATTTATCAGGCACATATTAATGCTTGGTTCATAGACCAAACTTCTACTTTTAAATCATCTTTTTCTTCTATCTTGAGGAAGTTCTTACAATGCTAATAATCAATGAAAGCGGTCATCCATGACACTTTCACTTCAACATTTTGGGTATGAAGGCCTCCATTGATTGGCATTGTGAGATATTGCTTCAAGTAAAAGATAAATTAAAAGTTGAAGTTTGGTATATGAACCAAGCATAATATATCAGTATATTTACGAATGAATAATGTTGTTTCATACTATGGCATTTATACAAGTTGATATCGCAACAAGGCTGAAAGACTCTTTTGGGCACTCTTTCTGGTAATCTATATATTGTGCACGTCCATAAATTGCATTGTTTCCCCACTGTTGAATCACTCATCTGAAGATTAAAATATCGAAAATTATTATTAAAAAAAAATTATTCACCTGGTTACTACTTTGACTAACAAGGAACTGCATTTGATGATTTGTCTTAGAGCCGTTGTAAAACTCTCATTTTTATTCAAACACCAACGAATGGAAGTGGAAAGCACTGTATATATAGATATCTTTGCCAAAAGGAATGATTTCAATGATTCTCAAACGGCATCTTAAAGATATTAGCGTCCAATAATTTGTTTGTTGACAAAAATATACGAATCACCATATACAAGAAAATGAAAAACTTTCTTATTGATTTGGAAACTGGGTGGAATTGGAATTTCTGACTCTGAAATAGATTGATTTTCAATCATTGATTTTGCTCGAGTATTCGAAATATCCATATTATTTTTTCCTGAATGGTATTCTGGTACTTTCTGTGAAAATATTTAAATACAGTAAAATGTTTGTACCCGAAGTTTTTTTTTCATATTTATAGAGGTTGTTAAGATCACCTTCCCACCCAAAGATATACATGAATTTTACACTGATGAAAGACTAGCTGAAATTCGCCTCAGCCAGCAAATGATTATTTTGGAATGATTTTTTCCTTAAAAAGTTTCGTCGAGTGTAGGGGAAGGTAGGTATGTTTGGGACACTCTGGACATAAATGTACTTTTTGTGGACAGGAAACCTCTATTAACAATTTTCGACTTATCATTCGACTAACTGCTTTATTGTCAACAATTAGGAATAATCAATACATTTGCCTAAAAGTAATTATAGTAAGTACAAACATTTTAAGCTTTCCCCAAAATATGCGCCAAACATACCTACAGGTGGTATGTTTGGGACAGCAAGTAGGTATGTTAGGGACAATACAGTTTTTGGATAAAATCTAAAGTACAGATAACTATATATTCCCAGGAACATATAAAATAGCCAAAATTTATCGTAAATTAGAAACGTTAAGGCTGTTTAAATGAAACTTAAAATAATTACACTGTTCAGTTACCATAGAGACACGTTTTACTATATCACTTTCAATAATATTTTGAATATGATCTATTGAAGGATAAGAGAAAACGTTGAAAATTCCGCGTCTCCTCAAAAATTTAACTGAAAAACCTCCTTCTTCAGAATTTCCACTGTTTTTTTTTCTATAATTTGACCGTTATAGTGAACAAAGGTACCATTATGTTTCATAAAGAACTTGACAATAACAAAGTCCTTTATTTTAAAACCACTGAATTCCTCTTAATTTTCATCGGAAGGTACCTCTTCTTCGCAGGGAGACTGATCACTTTCTTCAAACAATACCTCCTGATCCTCTTCCGATGATGATGAAGAAGTATCAGCTTTTCTCTTGCTTCTTTTCTTATTAGTAGTGGCTTTGCTAGTATTTGGTTCATTAAATACTTGCCTCTTGGTATTCTTCATCATTTTTACTTTAAGGTTTTCTTCTATCTCCAGCTTCTCTGGAGTGTCTGTTAATATTTGGGTGCGGCCTGGTTTTCGACCAGCAGTGGTCTTCTTTCTTGGAGACGCTACTGGATAGGGGCGGAATAACTCCGGTGAAACAAATGTCGGGTTTCCGTTTCCATCATCTGTTTCTGAAGAACCAGCAACAGCTAAAATTTACAGTTATCGCGGTAGAATTAGACATGCCATCGATATTGGGTTCATTTGGAACTGGACGACTTGTACCTTGCATACAACGCTTCTAACTTCTCAAAAAATTCAGACACATTCTTCCCATTAAAACTTGTGGCTCTTGTCAGGCTGGTAGCCTCAGGTTTTCGTAATGAAAGATTTGGGTGTCTGTGGAAAAAACCTAAAAGCCAAAATTTTCCTGTTGTTTTGTTAGTTTCCCAAGTTTCTGGAACAGTTTTTTTGTTGGCAATGGCAAACTGGTAAGCCAGTTCTTTCGTCTGCTTCAGATCGAGACCATAGTGCATATGGCTTGCTTTGATCAAATAGGTGGCTAAATGATCTTCTTCGGCCTTTGTGAAAATCTGTTTACTTGTATCTACAGAACCGAAAGTGGGACTATCGGATAAGTTTCTTGCTTTGACATATCTGCCTAGTGTTGACTTTGGGACATCATAATCTTTTGCAGCGGTTCTTATTGATTTTCCATTGTCAGCAACATCGGAATAAGCCCTCTGGATAACAACAAAACTCAGGGTTTTTCGTGGTTTCCGCTTTAATTCTGCACCTGATTTTTTATAAATGCTCGGCATTTTTTTATGTAAAGTAAGAAAACAGGTATTTCGATATACCTCCCCAAAGTAAGCAAATCAGCATCTATAAACTGAATTTGTATACGCAATAGGTATGTTTTGGACATTTGGCTCGTCCCAAACATACCTACCAGCTTGTGGCCCAAACGTGCCTTCTGAGCAATGAATATTTCAAAGCTGATTTTAAAAACATAGGTTATGTGTATAAAATTCAAATGTAGATATAATCGTTTGCTATAGCATACAAATATTAAGACTCACTTACCGAACTTGGTCAGCAGATATGGTCCTTAACAATAAAAACAACTTCTGGTAGTTAGAAATTTACTTTTTGACCCACTAAATTGAATAATTCCACCTATTGAACAGTAAAACCACATGTGAACTTCTAACTTCGTTTTAGGAATGGCTGCAATGGTGGTAACCATGTGTCAAGACATTAAAGCGGAAAATTCAAAAGTTTCCTATTTAATAAGGGTGTCCCACACATACCTACGTTCCAAACGTACCTACCCTCCCGTGAAAGCCTACATTCTTACAATTTTTTAATATATTTTGTTCCTTGCTCTCCACCTATATAAAAATCACCAGGTAACTTTTGATTCAATTTCAATTTATCAGGATTTGTAAAAAATCTAATATGGTATCCGTTTAGTTATTTTCATAAAAGATTTTATGAATAGCAATATACCTGAGGTTGAGGCGTGAAGTGTGTATGAATGGACGGAAAAAACTATGAAAAATGACGTAATTTCCTCCTTTCGAAAACATCACTTTTCCTGAATAAGCATAGAATTGTGTATAGGAATGATATTGCGGTTATATTTTATCTTATAATCATTTATTTTGAAAATGTCATTATGGAACATAAAATAATTTATTTAGTAATATAATGTAGGTCAACCTTATAAAAATAAAACCTTATAAAAAAATAAAATGTTATTGTATAATTACACTTATGATATATTATTGAAATCCACGTTCATTGAGGATATGGTTTATATAATAATAGCTATTTGTATAAAAAGCGCTACTCCCCCCCTCCCGACGATGAAGTTACAGTAATCATTCAAGGGAGGAAAAGGCACATTTCCCTATGTTATACCTTTCTCAAATAACAAGTCATTATTGGATAATTTATTCATGAAACTAACATATTAAAAAACTCATTAACTATGGCTTCAAAACTATGGTAGATGGTGTACCACTAACACGTTGCGCTATTGAGACTCGCAAGTAATTACTGCGGAATTATAAACTTAGCGTATTGCTGCAGCCCTATTATAATATTTTACGTTCAGCTATTATGAAACATTATTTTCATGTAATGGAATTTAGTGTAGTCATCAATGCCGCATAAGTTATTTCTCCATACAATGAGTTCAGGTAATGTATACTTTGGATAGAGGTAGGCGGAAAAAATTATTTATATATTATTGATTAAACAAATAAACTTGCGTGGTGGTACAATAAACGTTTCCGTTACAATTCAACGTTTAAATTGCACCCTAAACAATAATGTCAATAAGTTGAAGGACGTTTATCGAGGCTATACGTCATGGTGACGCGGTAATATAATATACGTTTAAATTCTATATCAACACTAGTATTGGGCTAAAGAAATATTATTATTTTACGTTGAAGGACAACGTTCATCGAATATATATATATATATATATATATATATATATATATATATATATATATATATATATATATATATATATATATACATATATGTTATGTTATTCAAAGCCAATGGAATTAGGACTTTTTTTTTAATATTCTCAATCAGTATGACATTACCTATATATCATTGACATTCCCCTACTTGACAATAATTTTTAATACTAGATGAAACAATAATAGAATACAGGGTAACTAATATATATCACAACATCTTTGCACTGTATTGGTGAAGAAGTATGTGAAATTGTTGAAACGTTAGATTTAACGGCTGACGAAAAAAAGAAGGCTACAGTGATAATAACTAAATTAGATGAATATTTTATACCAAAATCTAATCCTAGTGTTGAAGCTCATAAATTCAACCTGAGGAAGCAACTGGTAGGAGAATCATTTGATAGTTTTTTTTAAGAATTTTCTATTCCGAATGAAAATCTTATCATTCTTAGAAAGTTTTACTACATATACTCTAGGTCTACTCTCATCAATATCTATAATCACAGCCGGTTCCCATACTTTACCAAACTGCACCATAACGTTATCATTGATTTTTAATAAAGGCAAATCTCTAGCATGCTGATCATATTAATGTTTTTGTTTGCGTTAAGCCTTCGAATAAATACTCTTGTAGTTTTTATTATAGTTTTGCGGGAAAAGTAAGGTCTCTCTCATTGGTATTTGACCACGCAATCTTCTACTGAAGAGAAGCTGTGCCGGTGAGGGTGTATCTTTATCAATTGGAGTGTTTCTGTACTCGAGTAACGACAGAAATATATCTCTATGACAGTAATATGTGCACCAGTGTCAAGTTTGAATTGTAAAAATCTATTGCAATTTGTAATAAAAATATTTTGAAACCAGTCGCTATCAGATTCAGTGACAACGTCAACTTGAAAGCTAGTACCCAAAACATAATCACTATTCAATTTATCATTTGCTAAAATGTGAATATCATTGAATCTGAATGTATGGCATAATTGAGCAAAGTGACCAATTTTATGGCATTTGTTACACCCCTTGAAGACAGCTGGACATTTTTTATACCCATGTAACATTCCACACCGACCGCATCCACTTCTTTGTTGTGATGACGACTGACTTCCTCCGTGCCCATGTGAATTTCCCGCTATTGGAGAGTCTCGTCTTTCTGTTCTTCTGAAATCTATTCTGTTTGGATCATCCTGCCCTCTTAAATTTGTGCGTCTTTCAGTTACTACGTCGATTTCTAGTGACTTCGTTCTATCCGCTAATTGTTTGATGTGTATATCAGTTTGTTCTGCTGCTCGACATATGCTGATAGCTTTCAACAAATCTAAATTTGGTTCTCTCAATAAACGATCTTTCACTTTTTCATCTCTTATTCCACAAACAATTTTATCTTTGATCAGCCTCTCTTTGAGATTACCAAACTCACAATTACTAGCTAACTTTTTTAGTTCACTCAAAAAACTATCAAATGATTCTCCTACCAGGTGCTTCCTCAGGTTGAATTTATGAGCTTCAACACTAGGATTAGATTTTGGTATAAAATATTCATCTCATTTAGTTATTATCACTGTAGCCTTCTTTTTTCGTCAGCCGTTAAATCTAAAGTTTCAATAATTTCACATACTTCTTCACCAATACAGTGCAATAACACAGCAGCCTGCACTTCCTCAGACTTTTCTTTGCAACCAGTGATTACCGAATATAAATTGAAACTGCTTTTGAACTGCTTCCAGTTAGGGCCCAAATCACCATCCATACTCATTGGTTTCAGTTGTTTCAGAAACTCCATTTTTACAACTGTTATTCTCTTCAATTCAGGAACGTATATGATTCTTATTTTTCACGACTGCGCCATGTTATGTTATTCAAAGGCAATGGAATTAGGACTTTTTTTTTAATATTCTCAATCAGTATGACATTACCTATATATCATTGACATTCCCCTACTTGACAATAATTTTTAATACTAGATTAAACAATAATAAAATACAGGGTAACTAATAAATATCACAACAATATATAAAGAGAAAGTGTTATTTGGTAGGAAGCAAGATGAATCAGAAAACTGATAAATAGATTATCAAATTCTCTGGTCTATCACAATTTGTATTCAAATCGAAATGCCCACCACAAGATAGCAAGCTATTTCTGGCTTTGGCTTTCATCAGCTGTGGGGTGGTATGGTCCTCTTATCGAAGACAAACTGTGATAGAGATATCCAGAGGATTTGAAATGAATCGTGCCTTTACGGCAAGCGACACATAAGTGGAACCACCTATATAGGGTGTAACACTATATAGGAGGAAATGTTGTCATAGTTTTTATTTTGGCGACCGTGACAGGACCCTTTGAGATGAATACATTGAGAAAAAATAGACAGCAGTTGAGGAGACTTTTCAAAAAATCCGTTGAAGAGCTTGATGGAACCTTCAAGCTGAAAGATACGACGAAAGAGAATCTACTATATTTGTTGAGACAGTTGGAGGACAAAAATAGTAGCCTATTCGATACAGATCAAGAAATCGAAGAACTCATGTCATTAGAAGCCACCAATGATGAAGAATTGGAGAAAGAGTCTGATGAGGTGGAATATTTCAGAGACGAGTTAATAAAATACAGATCCCAATGCGAATTCCGACTAAACGACATCAACGAGACCCAAGAAGATCGTCTAAGCTGTACGAACAACTCTACAGCCGACAAATCGAAACGAAAATTCCAATTACCCAGACTGGAGATGAAGAAATTTGATGGAAATGTGAAGAATTGGATAGGGTTCTGGGGACAATTCAAAAAAATCCACGACGACCCAGAAATTGATCTAGACGATAAATTCCAGTATTTACTACAGGCAATGGAAAATGGTTCTGCTATTCAAGAATTGGTAGAAAGTTACCCACCTTCTGGGCCTAATTACATGAAGGCTATTGACCAGTTGAGAACTCGTTTTGCCAGAGACGAATTCCTGATCATACGTAAGGGAGTTATTGCAACTTGTACTGCAAAAATCTTCTAACATCAAAACAGGTATGTCTCTATCCAATCTATACAATCAACTTGAAACTCAATTGAGAGCTTTGGAATCCTTGGGAGTTACAAGCGAAAAGTATGCGGCAATGCTTTTTCCTCTCGTGGAGTCTGCCTTGGGAAACTTGGGAAAGACATCGTAATTTCGACCAGAGGAATAAGAGGGATGGTGATAAAATTTCCGAAGATACTAATCTCTTAAATATGTTATTAGGTTTCTTGAAAAATGGAGGTGGAGTCAGAGGAACGGATAAATTTGGCTCAAAAGGGATTCGGCAGAGAGAAGGATAGTACAAAACATCACAATAGTAAGGATAAACACTTTCCAAAACAAGGTGAACCCGAATTGTATACAGCAACTGCTCTTTACACTGCAAACCCCAAAGATTCTCAAAGAGAAGGTAAGCGAAATAGTTGTTATTAATGAATAAAAAAGTTCATCAAAATGGAAGAATGTCAAAGTCTATTTTCAAAGTAAAATTAGCGTAAATCCATCCGAATTACAACATTTATATATATATATATATATATATATATATATATATATATATATATATATATATATATATATATATATATATATATATACAGAGAAATGGAAAGCGGGGTGTCCCATTTCACTTTACATTTCTCTAGTCGCTATAACAATCTTCTCACTATATATATATATATATATATAATTGAATGAAATTATAGCGGCATTCAGACAAATCATAAGAATTTGAGAACAATAAACTTCTTCGAGCGGGACTCGAACCCACGACCTTCCGTTCTCTAGGCGGATGCTCTTCCATTGAGCTATCGAAGACCCTGAGTTCTCCATCGCAAATTTCGGAAGTCATTATTTCAAATTCTATTGTTAGTTGTTATTATTCAATCGAGAACCTTCGGCGGTTTTCAACTGTTACATGGGAAGGATACACATTCATTATCATATGGTCTTAGTACCAAATTGTACCTTTCAATATATATATATATATATATATATATATATATATATATATATATATATATATATATATATATATATATATATATATGTATATATCATTTTATATAAAAGTATAATATACAAACACATTTTAAGTAAACATTAAGATCGCGCGTACGATACATTATAATAATAAGTTGAAATACAAGGTTTTTCAGTAATTCAATTCTCCATGAAAGAGAGCGTTAGTTCCTGTGACGTTTTTGCTGCTTTTCAACGTTTGGTTAGGTGACATCTTTCCAAAGTGTGTGTGCCTATTGAACGTTAACATATCTCTGTTATTGGAAGAGGGAGAAATATAGAACAAAGGCTCCCTTGAAACACGTTACAATGCATTTCTGAACAATTAAACCGTGGGGATCCTCATAGCTCTCGAGAACTCCCCCTTAATTTTTTTTCGGACGAACCTTCTGAAAATTTCACTTTCCATTATCTGGTATACTACAGTATTCACTATGACGGGAAGACTCATGTATGGGAAGGCATTTGGAGAATCAATTAGGGTATGATTTCTTGGAAACTATCCAGAAAGGCATTTTGACGTCTTTCATGGCAGTCTTTGTTACACTTTCTTCACACATTTGACGAAATAAATATACCATATGAATTCTGAAACTCCCTTTATATAATACGAGAATGCGTTGGTTTTCAAAACGGAAAACATGTTCTGGCTGCGCTCAAAGTCGTTGAGTAATTATTTTTACTACAATGAGTTTATTTTAAACGTGCCATTAAACTGCTAATAAATACAATTCGACGACAAATTATGTTATCGGTTTATACAATGACTTTTAATTGTTTCAAGTTGATAATATTTATCTGAAAAACACATGTTTTTATATCAAATTTAAGTGACTTCGAGTGATTACACAGTGCTCATTAACGTTATAACAGTAATTCATTCAAATGTATGTGCTTCATCGATCTAAATAATGAAAGTAAAATGACAGTAATATAGTTGGGCATAACTCATTCATTTTTTCGACTCTTGGAGATAGGAATCCTTTCAATCATTCAATTCTCTATTGTCTGAAGAGTAGAAATTCTCGTTGGCAAAATATTTCAAAAGAGTCAAAAAAAAAAACATAAAAGAGAGTAAAGCAATGATTGTATTAATCAACGCATGTCAAGTAGATACATTAACTTATATTTGAAAATTATTTAGAAACATTGAAAAAAATACAATAATAACAAATGTCAACCCCTTCGAATGATTAGAAATAAGGGTCTAGGTAGAATTCGTTGACATCATAATATAGGTCTTCGCAACAAGAAGTTTTTTTCTGGATTTCCTCCCATAAAATTATTGCAACTACTTAATTGAATATTGGGTAAGTGATAATGATGGGTGGGGAAACTGTGAAGTCGAACGAGCTGCAAATAACTTGAAGTTTTGTCTGTTGTGTTGATGTGGTGTTCATTTGATATATATATATATATATATATATATATATATATATATATATATATATATATATATATATAATTTTGTGGATAATACGCACATCGTTTTCAAATAGAAATAACCATATGAGACTCATAATCTTTCGTTCCACAAAGGACGGCAGAAATCTCTATAACTGGCTTCGCATAAATATCTGACAATTCTTTTTCATAACGTGAATTGAAGAGAAATTGCGGAGTGTCTTCCGAGAAGCAAATTCCATAATGTAAGTGGAACTTAACAAGATTTATTAACTACTTAAATATCTTCATTTTGCTGCTGAATCTCCACATACTGGCCGATATGCCTGAAAAAATCTCAATTTCCCATCGATCCAGCTTTAGTCCCAAAAACTTATTTTTCTTGAACTTTTCAAATTATTTGGTTCCTTATTGAACCCTTCTGTATCACTTTTGAACGATATTTTCGGTATAAAAGATTGGAATCGCACCACTCCTCCACCCTTCTTATATCTACACTGATTTTTGAACGGATGAATCTGAGATGGTATTGTTCTACCAGAGGCTAGTATCCCCAGCGAAAAATGCGAAGTTAAGGTTATATCAACGAAGGCTAAGGCCGGTGTTTCGAATATCAACTAAGCATTAGCTGGAAGCTGAAGTTTTTGGCCAAGAAATTTTATTGGCTGCTGAGGACTCAGTTGACAGCTCAGTTTTTCAACAGTAGATTTAAAAACCGGTCTGAGGTCAGAAACGAACCTCTTTATACTATTAGTATAGATAGAGTATGATTTACGCTCCTATATGTATCCCCCTGAAAAAAAAAACACCAACGCTCCTGTGTTCCATTTTAGAAGGTCCTAGACAACTTTTTGGCTCATTTCATTCAGGTATTGATTACAAGATGAATTTTTTCAGATGCTTGTGAATTATAGGAGTATTTTCTTGTGACAATTTTGATTTGTTTTTTTTTTCATTCTTTTTGATAGTTACGTTTGTTGCAATATAATTGTGATTATGTACAATTTAAAGAAACAAGAGAATTGATTTCTTTATTCACGTTCAATCGAGAATGCTACCTACTCTCACATTTTAAAATGACCAAAATTTCACTCAGCAAAAACTGACTTGTAGAAACCACTGATAATATCACCTTCGAAATTTTGAATAACTACGACCTCACACCAGAAATGGAGCTTTTCTGAGCTTCACCGAATTTCATCGGCCATTTTGTCAGGAACAGAATCGTTTTTACTAGTTCATTTTTATTGTTGAAAACGCCGGAAATATTCGAGAACGTAATCCTACCATGGCAAAATTCGTTGAAATCAACTTTGCAAATATTCATTTTTTGCTCAAACAATAGGATATTTCTGAATGAATAACTATTTTCTCTTGAAATAAATGATACATTTCCACCTCGTTATATGTAATATTATTTTTGTAGGTTGAACTCAAGACAAAATAAAGAAAAGATTTCTCAAAACTTCATTGCCTCCTCAAAAATATGCATTATTTTTATTTCGAATCGTCTGTACCATTGAATTATTTTTGAATAACTTCATATTTTTTCGTATGCAGCAGTGGAACAAAACAGTACAATTGAATAAATGAAAGAAAATAATCCATTATTGGGCCAATGGGGTATAAAATGGATGTGTAGAAGAGACAATCTCGAATTCAACCCATGGATAAAACTATATGCATGCCATTTTTTAAGTAACTACCGGATCTCTAAAAATATTCGATATATTCAAATGTTTGGAAGATCTATTACTATTTTTGCATACTAATACCAAGTAGTTTTAGAGCGGCGCGAGTTGAGTGAGAAAACTGAAAATCTTTTCAGTTGCAAATCCTTGAGGATTTCTGTACAATAAAAATATTTTTCGAAATTTCATTTTTTGAATTGCTTCGTTTTTTTAATTTCTTCGTTTCTACTCACGATTTGGAATGAATGCCATTGTAGCACCGCATATCATCTCTAGAGCTCCAACTGTCCTTCGGTACCATTTGGAGGGAATTTTGAAGTCCAGCATTTCGGAAAATGGGAATACTTTAGCATATTTGACGTACTCTTTCCTCTGAAAATTAAAATTATAATCATTGAAATCAAATCTGTCGTAAACTAACTTTCAATAGGTTGAATCTTCGGGGGAAAAGATGAGACCACAATATGCATATGTCATTAATGAAATGAATTTATTCACTATGGAAGGCACACGAACAATCAGATCTATTATCAAGAGCAATTCTTTGTTACCTTTGTCAGAAGAGCTCTGGTACTCTGTTCACATTTTATCCGAATTTATTTACTCTCCTATTTTACTTTTCCACATTCTCCTTTCATTTCGTTCATCCACAATGATAGTAGTCGTTTGGTGATAGGGTTGGTTTGCGTGTCAGTTTTTTACACCAAATTTTACACCAATTGGTCATAAGTCGTTATCTAGCAAGGGTTTTTTTTGTGTGAGTTTCCTATGTCCCTATCGTAGGGTAGCTGAAATATCGAACGCATATAAAATTAGAGACTATTCCCGACACACCACTGGAAATAATAACTTCAACCGTGTCTTACCGACAGAAGGGTCTGCCTTCTGAAGCACTGATGAGAGTATATCTGAGAATTGATTATACTTACTACGTAATTTACTATAAAACTGGTTGTCATTAGGTGAAATGGTAGTGGTTGAGTTTAACGAACAGCTGTTTGGGTTTCGGGTAAGGATTCCTCATTGAGTATCTCAGAAGTCATTATGCAATGAAGTTATTCGTTACATTACTTCTGAATGTTGCTAGCAAATCATGATATGGATTTTTAAAATTTCCTAAAAAAGTGTTGCATGCGATTCCATATACTCGGTACATAATTTGTATTGTATAGTTTATACAAATTACCAGTGAAGATGGTTGTCTTGGAAATATTTC